>JABFOV010000686.1:0-33436 GCA_022817685.1 Aradophagus sp. ZL-2020
AATATATAAGATTAAGTACGTTTATAAATGTACATATAAATGATTTATCAGTTAAACTAAATTTTATCTAAAAATCAGCAGATGTGTAAACTTTATTGTTTTTGAATATTAAATAAATCTATAATGGTCATAAAAATTTTTTTTTTTTAAATTAATGGCCAACCACCATAATACAACAACAGCTTTACGCCGGCAGCGTACGATGTGTAAAAAAGAAAGATAAGAGTAAAAAAAAAAAAAAAAAAAAAATCAATCAAAAGGTCAGTAAAAAAATTACTCCGTAAATAAATAGCGTGATTCATCGCGATGAATAAATTATTTTCATTATTAAAATATTTTAAACAATGTGAATGAAAAATGGATTGTCAAGCATTTTAGCATGTTATATTTAAAAAAGGATATATTTAAAGTCTGTATGTCGAGTAAGAATTATTTGTTCCAAAATAAAATTTGTCTTTCTAATATTTTATCAAGAATAGAGTATTTTGACTCAAGACATTAATTGACTGCGAGAAAAATATCTTCAGTTCATCGAGTTTGGCTTCTATAACATTAGCAAAATTTGCACATAATTGTGCACGATTTATTCATCAATTAAAAAACACTTGCGTTAATATGGAGACAAAATTTGCCCCAAGTTGGCGAAGGAATTCGCGCGAAATTCGTTGCAATGATTCCGCGCAAACATTTCACACAAGTTTTAAGTTTTAAACGGAACTTTGTAAAATTGATCATCGGAGGAGCGCTGTAGACTACTTACCGTCTGCAAATTGATTGCGCGTTTTACATAAGGCCGTATCATTAACGTTAATATATAATAAATAATGTCCCGAAACTTGTGCGTAAACTTTTCGTCATTATTGCCGCTAATGTTTGTAATCGCACTCATATTTACGGCACTAAGTTTCTCGAGTGTCGTTGCGAAATTTCAGGCTTTTGTCAACTTTGGAGACCCACTTCTGAGAAGCGTAACCTTTCCACACGTAAAATGTGATATCGCACATACAATGTGGCCACAAAATACTGTTACTGTTCGTTTTAGAAATTAAAGTTTGAGCCGGCAAAATCGGTTAAGTTAACTTATGTCGAATTCCCAGGAGATTTTTAAAGTTCAAACAATTTCCAGTGACAAAATTAAAACTTTTGAATATAATTGAGCGAATGTTTGATACTGGGAGAATGGCTTCAGCAGTTTTTGGCTCTGAAGATACCAAAACAATTTTGTCCGACACGAAACTTTTGGCAATTTATGCATTTAAAGGAAAAAAAAACTTTTATAATCAAAAAATAAGCAAGATTTTCCCTACTGTTGGAATTGCCGAAATATGTTTATTTTAAAAAGATATCTATAAATTAATAATAAAAGCTTGAAGTTGGGTTGACTATTGGAGTTTCGATAGTTTTAATAATTCTCGATAGTTCTATCGACTCAAAGAAAAATATATATTTACAATCATTTTAATTACTTTTAAAAAATGATGAAAAAAAATTTTGAGTTTAAGTATAGAAAAGTTGGACTGTAATAGTAGGCCTCATGTATTGAAAGCAACCATTTTGCTATAGATTTGGTAAAGATTTGTTTTCAAATTCATCGCAATTAATAATTTATACACGTTTACAAATGATTTTAATTTGAATGATAAATAAATTTGATGTTCCATTTTTTTCCATCTAAATTGCTTCGGTTAATGTCTTCTTTTCTAATCAAACATCTTATTTTGTTGTTCGATGTCGGGCTTTCGAACCCTAAGATCATTTTCACCGTAAATAATGCTGAAATAATCTAGTGAAGTTAATCTTTCAATTTGGATAAAATCGATGTAATTGAAGAAGAGGAAATTAAAGATAGATACATCGAAAAATGGACAGATAGATAGGCCACTAGATAACGATATTAGGGTAAATAAAAATAAAGTGATTTTAGATTTCCGATGTGTGCATTCGTTGTAATTTATTTGCTTAACGAAGTAGCTGACAATTAGAGCAGGCTTTATATTTATTGAGCGATTTCTAGTACTGCTTAATCTTGATAAGAAAATTCAGAATTTCGTATTTTAATTCATATAATTTTATTTTATCATGCACTTTTAGAACAAATTTGTTTTTATTTGAATTAAAATTGACACAATTATAATTATATCAAATGTTTATATTATTAAATTTATTTGATTTATTGAACTAAATTAGTTAGAATAAATGTATTCAATTTATTATTTGAAGCTATATCAATTTAAACTTCATGATATAAACAAAAACTTGTTCGAATTTTACTGATTTTGCATTCAAATTTATAATACAATTATAAGAAAATGACTTTAAATGGCATTAAATGTCGAATTAATAAGCCATGACATCAAAATTTATTATTCTAAATCTCTGCGCAAAATGTATTATTTTTATGACAATCACCGGGAGTATCAAAGTCATAAACGTTTCACGCGACTGCGTAGATTTAAAAAATCTTTATATAGCTGAAGCCAAGTGTCCAGTTGATGTAATAAATCTTTAAGTTTACTTAGCTGACTTTGTTGCAGATGGCCTGGCATTCGGTGAGAACGCGGAAATTATTGATACAGTTGTTCATTCTTAAACAAGAATGCTTGCAATGCGAGTTGCACAGTTTTACGCGATAAAAATGTAAATAATTACGGCAATTTCTCAAGAATAGTATGTTATCAAAAATAATAGTTTTTTTTAATTTAATTTGTTTAAAAAATAGAGTGAAAAATTGAGTTTGTGCAGATGTGTAAATGTAGGACATGCATTTACAACATAAAAGTTATTTTACTGAGTTGAGTACGATATTTTTCCTAATGAGAAAATAAAATACGTTCAGTATTAGTGTCTTAAAAAAATGTATTTTCATTGTTTGTGATTCGATTGCAATAACCAAGTAAATTTTTTTGTGAATCGTGAACTAAATTCTGTATATAAATTGCAATCAAGCAGAATCGCATCCATTTTTTTCGCATGAAAAATTTTTTTGGTTTTTTTTTTTCCTATTGACTGTGGCAGATCCCATAAGTCAGAGACCTTGCATTTAATTTTATGATTCGCGTAATTAATTTGATCGTTCATGCAGTGTTCGTTATCTTTAACTGTAGTATAATTAGTCGACGTAATTATAAAATGATTGGCACAATTCAGGCCCTCGATTGTGCCGTTAAACCGGCTTGATTTCTCGCGAGAAAATTCATTTCCTCCGCGCAGAACCAATTTGTCTCACTTTTTCGCTTCTTCATTAACTTGACGGCGCGCGACCGGCGTTTTCGTCGGCGTTAAATTTGTCGCACGTTGTCCTGAGTTTTGAGCAAAAGACGTTGGGAATTAGACCGACTTTCAATTAGGAATGACAAATTTATAAATTTAATTTCGTCAATAAAAAGAATCCTGGTTGGTGCTGAATTTTCCCACAAATGTCTTTTTTCAAATAACTTGTCGTTTATGTTTTGTTATTCCAACCCGAATATTTGCAAAATGTACAGAAATGTTTGTACTGTATGAATTTGTAAAAAAAAAGAAAAAAAAATTAAAAATAGCATGTATAAATAACTTACCATGAAAGCCTATAATAATTGACTTAGCTTCACGATTTTTTTTTTTTTTTTCAACTACTGGGACAATGGGTTAACGTAAAAATTATTGTCGAATAAAACATCTCTTTAAGTGTTTTGTCAAATTTTATGTTTTTTACGTATTGAAGGTGAAGAAGCCGCGGAGTTGCTCATACATCGATTCTTTTGACCACTTGTGGTTACAAATTAGACAAATTTCAGATCATTTCAACAAATTTTAGATGTCTTTTCAACTGCATTGAGTATTTGGAATACTTGGTATAATACTTGAGAAGTTCTGGGTGATTGACTCTAAATATGAAGTCTTCGGATCGTAGGCTCAAGTAGTAAGCACCCTCTGGTAGAGAATCTCTTTAAATTCATTAGTTACAAATATGATTGATATAATGGTTCTTATGATAAAAGTCGCCAGAATTTTTGTCTTGACAGTGAAGAAGTTTAGCTGCGGCTCTTTGGTCACACATGCTCGCTAATGTTGCTGAATACTTAGCCGTACCTTCAATACATTTTTTTTCGTCCAGTAATATTGATGTTTAATTTTTGTTTGATCGAAGAAATACAAGTTTGAATAAGGAATGTGCGTTGAAAATATGATTGTTTAACATTACACTTCGTCACTTAAGAAGGAGCCTTTTCGGAGCATACGTTACATTTGATTGTTTTTGGTACATCATAACATCAAGTTAACTCTTTCGCGACTACGGACGAGATATCTCACTCATTTAAAATGCACACAATATAATAATGTATTTTAAATGAGCGAAATATTTCGTCTTTAGTCGCAAAAGGGTTAAGCTAACCGTTAAATATGTTCAGGTAGCATTGTTTTAACCAAATTGTTCTTGAATGATCTTGATTTTGTTCTCTTTCAGAACGTTCGTCCCAATTGAAATTCGTTTTCCTCGATCGTCACCAAAAGGCGAACCTGCCGTTTCAGGTGGTGGAGAGAGGGAGAGCAAATGGGAACGTTCGCAATGATTTTTAAACTGATGGCTCGACTTGAGTGGCAAAACGTAACCATTTTATTTCTTCAATGGTCGTTAATATTTTTGTTCCCTCTCTCATTTCTTTTTTCTTCCCGCAGCTTTGTGTCGTTAAGTGTGTCACATCGAGCATATGTATTACAATAAGGCGCAGCCTTAGCAACTCGCAGGTTTACATATGTACAATGCCACTGATTCTTTGGCTATCTATTTGCAAAGCTAAAAGAAAGTGTGTTACGTGGCTCCGCACCGTTGTGCGCGACAGTCAATGCATGTCTCGCGATAATTGCTTCCTCCGATTTTCGTTCTTCAAATGCTCGCCAAGAAGCAGCGCTGACAAAATGATCGATACATTTTTTTTTCTTTTTTCGTTTTTCGCAGTCAAATAGAAAGCCACCTCCTTTGCAGAAATTGTATGATTCTTGACCATTGTTCGCGCCACGATCGGACTCAATTTCAAAAGCCCCGCCGTACTTTTTCGCCTTATTAATTTTTATTTCCATCCGTGATGACGTTGCTTCGATCAATCACAATTCTTCCGTTCCTTCGTTCAGTGGCATTGCTCTCCACGTTTTCTTTTCACCGCGTCTAAATTTAAATACGCAAGCCGATCAAAATTTATAGCAGAAATTTTAATTAATTTCTTATAAACAATGAGCCTTCGTTAAATTAATGAATAGCTAAGTTGATGACTCAGGCTTCGCGCGAAAACGTTATTTCGCTTGTCTCAATCAATGTTTTCGATGCACAATAACGGTGCGAAGTTCGTAACCCGCGCAAATATCGAAAGAGCGGTTTTATTGGCACGCCGCCTGCGGATGAAACGGGAGCGCCGAAAGCTGATTTATAGATAGAGCACAACTTGCGATCGATTGTTACGACGTTTTGTACTAAAAATGTACTAATAAATAACGTTTACCTTTAAACAGTTGTCAAGGAATTGCCGTTTTTTGAGTAAAAAATGAAAATAAAAATTGATGAAATTATGACGATAATTGATCAGTTGAATTAGCTACACCGATAATACAAGACCACTCAGTGATTTCTTGAAACTCACCGACTGATTTTTGTTTAGAAATAAAATTTGATTATGGGACACTAATCGATCGATTGGTGCGCATTGGTATTCAAGAACAAATAATTGGATTTTATCGGATTTAGTTGGATGAGATCGTTTTTGATCAAGTTTGGTCAGATAAGATAGTTTCTGATACACGCGGAACAATGTTTTGTCTATTCAACCTAATTTTTATCGATTCAACACAATCACTCTGTCACTATTTAAGTAATCAAATAATTTTGCAGAATCAACAAAATATAATTTGGATAACAAAATTTTGTAAAAAAATGAATCAACTTTTTGCCGGTTTCACTGAATTGTTTTGTTAATTTTACGAAATTTGACAAGTTTTCTTGTAAGTATAATGCGTAGTAAGATAATGCGCATGAAATTCGTAAAGTTGAATAAATTACTTTGTAAGTTTATCAAAATTCATTTTACAAGATCTATTTTCTCAAATTAGCATTAATATTTTTTTAAGTTTAAAATTGTATCAATGACAGATCATGTTGACTCAGTTTTGACATTTATTATTTGACTATTAATACTTTAACAATTTTCATTTATGCATTACTATTAATTTTCGATTAGAATCAGGAGAATCAAACTCATAAGGACCAAAATTATTACAAAAAGATTACAATTTGGAATTTAATATATTTGATGGACATTTCTTATTTTGGAGGCTTCTCGTCAATGATTGAATGAATTTTACGCGTTGGCATGAAAAATCTTGGAGTTAATTTCCTCGTGAGTGAAGTGGCGATTTATTGTAAGAAATTGTTTACCTCATTAATCCATTAAAGACCGCACCTTGTTCCGACGGAGCGGAACTGTTGAAACTTGGCAGAGTTATTAGTATTGAGCCAATTATGGGATTGAACGGAAAGACAGTTCCTGGGATGGAGAAAAAAAAGAGGAAATGATAAGCTGTTTTTTGCCAAATTAAACTCGCGAAATTCACTTCCGCAAACTTTATGTTTACGCCTCACAATTTATTAAAAAGATAAACTTGAATATTCGTTAAATTATGTCCAAATTAACCGTTCACATTTTATAAGTTGAAACATTTCTACAACGATATGTCGAAGTCTTCTACTTTTTGCATGTTTTTTTCGACAAAGTTTCCTTAAATAGGAAGTTGTGTATTAAAAATACGTACTAATCACAACCAAATTCTTCAAATTTAAATTACACTGTAAAAAGTTTTACATTAAACTTCAAGTAAAAGTACTGGAAAATTATTTCATATCCGTGTTTTAAAATTAATGTTCTCGGTATTGAATTATCAATTCCGAGAAAAAAAATTAAAGAAAATATATTTAATAAATGCACTGCACATTAAAGTTAATAGATAATTTTTAATTTGGATGTTCACGGAATTGAAAATTTTAATTTTCATGCACTAATTTAGATTGATTATTTATGAAATAATTTTTTCATCTTTTTTGATAAGTTAATATTTCATTTATGGAGTAAATACTTCGAAACTACATTAATGTTATATAAATATTTTTAAATGAATAAATTTTTATAAATTAACAATTGTAATTTCAACTTATGTAATTAGTTCATAAAATTTTTAATTTTTAGTGTGTATTTTTAAATACATTATGTTAGAAAAAATTGTATTCCACACACAGCACGCCCTCAAAATCTATTAAAAAAATAGCCATACATCACTCCATAATATTTGTATATAATAATACAAAATTCTTAATTATAATGCGCCGAAGGTGCACATTAGACACATGTAAATTTATAAATATTATTTATTAATATTATATACAATATTCATATAATTAGATGAAATATTAAATAAATTAAAAATAATAAGGAGGCTGGATTAACAAAAGCTTCATATATACCGTAATTCATAAAAAAATTTCTATTACACAATTATATCTTGCTTACAAGCAATATTTTAATTTATTACAAAATATTAAGTTCACTTTTAATGGAAATGTAGATTAATTTCAAAATCATTCAATCATTCACTTTTAATGGAAATGTAGATTAATTTCAAAATCATTCAAGTGTTGCATTAATTTATTTTTACATTAATTTCGAATTACTGTCCCTTGAAATGAATATTCATGTATTGTAGTACTCGATAAGTACATTAAAATTCAAGAAGTTGTCAACAGTGTATACACACTGTAGAATTAAAGTTCAACTCGAAATGCTGACCAGTGAGGCAGTTTTACATTTGAAGGGGAATAATATAATTAGTAAAAACTTTGAAGTTTAACTCGAGTTTTACAATGTACATGCGATTTCTTTAATGGAACAAAATGTATTCCAACTGTATTAAAATATATAATATTTTTTACCACGCCTTAACTATTTTTTCTTTTTATTTTTTCATGTTAAACAAACAAAATAATGATGAAATTGTTTGATTGGCCTAACTAATTGGTTGTCGCTAAAACTTGGGCGGAAATTATTAATCGCCATTGTCGGCGAAAAACTCGCAGCTAATTAACGCATCGATGAACTTTTGCGACTCGGTATCAGTAGCAATAAATAACGATAAAGGTGAATTTGAATAAATTTCGCTGCGGAATTAATCTGTCGCGCGAGTTTGACCCGAAGAATTCGTCCGGTTCGCCCCTGCGTCCGTGTGGCGAGCGATTAGGCCGGCTTGTAACACGGCGATAAAGCTGATAGAATATGCAACGAGCGTCGGCAATAAAGCGCGAATGAAATGCGACGATAAACGGAGGAACACGTGTAATAATAATCTATTACAAGTGAGGCGTGAAAAATAGTGAAGAAAAACGACAGGCTGCGTTGATTTATGGCGCGACCTCGATACACCATGTTTGCCTCTCAACCGATAAAAATTGCCGCTCGGAAGGCTTTCGTGGGAACGTCGATCTCGCGCGCACGCGCGCTTTACAATATCTAATGAAACTGTTCATTTTTACTAAATTTATTACAAATTCACAAGTTGATTAACTGTTGGAACAGCTCGGATTCTGAAAAAAGAAAAAACAATCAACAAAAAAACCAAAGATCTAATAAGCAAGGGGAAAAAACAAATTAGATTAACATTGTTCAATTGGAAAAAAAATATTCAAAATGATTTTTTATAGAATTAATAGTACATATAAATTACATGTATACTACATTATAAATAAATAAATGAAGTAATTACATTTAGTTTATGGAAACTGTTTTTGTCTTACATCGGGGGGCCTATAGCTCCTCGCCTCCCATATCGCTCCGGTCACTCGTTACGCTTCGCTTCTTGTGTTCCCAAACTACAAACTACAAACTTTCATGCCTTTCTGATGATTGATATATAGAAATAACTAATAAATTATTGATAAATAAATAAGTGATAAATATGTAATTAACAAAGAAATAAATGTTGCATTATTTCATTCAGACTAACCCGGGAATGGTCGCGACGGTCTTTTCGACCGACAAACAAAGATAACCGAGCGGCGTTTTTGTTGATAAACAAAGAGATGCAATAAATGCGCGACCACTCGAGTGTTAAAAATGTTTGCGTGTTAATACATAAAATTGAAAATAATATCATCAGCTAATGTGAATCAAATAATCGAAAATTATGTATCTGAATTAAACGAACGAATAATAATAATAATAATAATGATAATACAATATAATATAATTTGATTATATGCCTTAAGATTTTCGTTTTATTTTTGGTTTTTCGTCCATTAGTTTTCAATTTTAGATTTTTCGCCCGAAAACAGTATGAGCAGTTTATACACGTTTTTATAGACTTGTTGTTCTCTCAGATTTTTTTTCGCTGACGATTGCTGGTGCGTTTCAATGTTGGTAATACGATTTCAGTCGATTACCCTGACTCGACTAACTAAAAAAAATGTAGATCCCTACCTTATAAGTATTTCAAGAATTTCCGACAAAAATGATAATTAAAGTTGATGTAACGAAAAAAAGAGAACAATACGATTCTTTACTAAATTTTGTCTAATTACATTATCAAGACATAATTTTAGGATTAGTATTTAATAAAAAGACTTTGCCGCAGTTTTGCCATTGCCAGATTAACTTTAAAATAATGGCTGCAAAGTAAGATAAGTTTTTCTCATAAAATTATGTCATTTAAAAAATTACGTATTTTTAGATGTAATTAAACGAAATTTATAAAAAAATCGTAATGATCTCTTTTACGTTTTTATACATTCGTTTTCATACAACCTACAAGTGTCACTTAAACGACGAGAATTTCCATTTAGATTTTACCGCCGATTTTGGAATTTAAACTTTTTCGTCCCGTTTGTCCTTCTTTCAAAGCGAAGGTTTAAATTTGTTTAATAAACACTTGAAAATCAAATGCCACCATGTCAAACTGAAACGTTTATTCCGAAAAGAAAGATGATGCTCAGTTGACATTTTTTTAAAATAAACTTTAATTAAATTTAACGATTTTGCACTTGTAGCAAAATCTCTCTTTAACACCGTACTTTTACAGCGTTCGGATGTTCACTAAGTCCTTTTGAGCGTGATTTTTTTTCACGCATCGCAAATTCAAGTAGATAATTAATGCACTTTGAAAAAACTTCAGTTAACGGAAAATATATTGAGTAGGGTTAACAGACGTCCTGATTTATCGGGACGTGTCCAAATAAATTAATACATACATTCACACACGATATTTATGATTTTTTTTTTTTTACTTTATTTTATTATTAATGTCCTGATTTTTTAAAAAGGCCATCTGACAACATTGTATATATGATTAAGTTTAATCGTAGTCAATGGGAACTAAATAACCATGGGATATTTTTTAAAATTTTTTCTTTTCATTTAGGCAACGTTTCGACTTATTTACAAGTCCTTTTCAAGCCTATGAAAAACCAAAAATTACAAATTCAACCTACAACCACATTATATGACTATAACCGTCAAACAAATCAAAAAATTACAAAAATAATGTTATCCAAATTCATACCTGTTATTAAAGTGTTCGTAATATGTCTGTCAAACCAATGATTGTCAACTAAATTGTCAAGTAACTTAATGGACAGACAAATAAATTAAAAATTGCACAAAAATCAGGAACAAATTCGTCGTTACAGAAAATCAAATAGTGAATAAAGTCAATCAATCAATCAAATAGTAAACTGTCTGCGATATCATATCGCAACTAATTTCAGCCAATGACATTGCTAGATTGCTTTATTTCAATCAATGAGTTTGCTGGAAATTTCACAATCCACATTGTACAATATCGTTTTCTCGATGTACGACTGAAAGTATAACTTGTTCAAGTTAATTTGCTACTTTTTTGCAATTCATTTTTAAAGGAAAAAAGTTTAAGTTTCATGCAACATTTTGACAAAAATTAAATCAAGGTAAAAGGTTAAAGTGAAACTCCCACGTACAACTGCTTTTATTAGTAGGTGAAATTAAGCTGCACGATAAAAATAATGCATTTCTTGCTCTCATCTTTTAGCGTTTTATTCGCACGGGCATTCTGAATAATGTCAGTTGTTACTGTATGACGTCGGCAGTTAATTATTATTTCAGATTTTGTTGGTATCTTCATTTTGTGTTTTTCTTCATCGCAGACGCCAACTTAGTAACTACTTAAACGTTCCTCTTTAAAACATATGGATAAAACGCTCAAGTTAGCTTTATTATTCAAAATTTATTTAACGTTTATATATTCATTCTCAACATTCTCAATTTCGTTTTTATTCAAATAAAAGATATTCACTTTTCAATAATTGAAACTCGACGAAACGGCTTAGTCATTGAACAATGTCTTCTTGTATTTTGCATTAATACTTTAAAGGTATTCAATTACTTTTTAGTTGCTTTAACTTCTTCTGGTTGTTTCAACTATTGTTTAATCGTTTCAACTTATTTTTACTTGATTCAACTAGAAATATTTTTCTTCATGTTAATTCCGTTTGCTGCAAACAGAATACTTTCTGGAAAAAAATATTTACAGAAATAAAATATAAAATAACTGAAGTAAAATTTTTTTCTAAAAAAAAGGTTGCTTTCATCGATAAACAAATTTAACATTAAAAAAAATTTAACATTAATTAAAATTTACTTTCACCCGCGGAAGATTCGTATTCAGTTGGAAAACACCTGCGTGGCAGTAAAATTCTCACGCAAATAAAGATATACCTAAAGGCGAATTTTCGTAACAGGTGAAACGTGCGACTACAGCGCGAGCAACGCGGGGGTTAATTCAGGCCTCAAAATCGCGTCGCCGATCCAGGTTGCTACAATTGCCGTACTGTTTTTACAACTTTTTCCCTCTGAAATATACGCAGTTAATTCTTCTTACGTTTAAATAACTTTTTCGAAGCATATTAGTCGATGATTAATAATTAATCGAAGAGAATAACAAACTTTGAAAAATCACACAGTCTTTATAACGGATGCCCCAATTTAAACAGGTTGAGCGATGAGAGAAAACATAGTATTCAGGTTATTACACTCAGAGAATAAAATTATTTAAATAAAATAAAATATATTAAAATTATAAACAATTTTTATTTGTTACAACTGAACATTTTTTGGTACGTAAAAAATATGTATTCACGTTCAATAAATTTTGTCATTCAATTAAAAAAAAAAAAATTTTAATCGGTTCATACGCAAACGAATATATATTTAAATTAAAAAAGCTGTTCTCTCAGTGTAGTAACTGTAAAAAACAAACAAAGATTGAATCTTGATGGCACTTAAGAAATGTCGTATACGTAAATTCAAACAAGCATTTGACGCTAGTAGTATTTTTTCACTGCAAAATCAAGTGTCTCATTTTGAGACATTTTCGGTGATTGAGACACTAAAAGCATCTCACTTGCGATGGATTGAGACACTTTTGGTGTCTCAAATCTGAAAAATGTCTCAAAATGAGACACTTGAATTTGTAGTGTTGTTATCGAAAAATTTTAATGTTACTCAACAGCTGCTAAACATATATATATATATATGCAGTAATTAAAAAAAAAAAAAAGATCAAATGAATGATGAATGTTTGATTACGAGACTTTAATGTAATCAAACCTGAAAATAAAGTTAAAGAAAGAGAATAGAGAACGAAGAAACTCGAAAGACAGACGGCTTGGAATCGATTTTTAAAACAATAAGAATGATAACGGTAAATTTGATTATCAGCCGAAGATGCGACGCTGGCGAATAATCCTTTCGGCTGAAAATTTATTCTGGAACAATATACCGAGGTATTCGATATGGCTGAAAAATTAGGTTGCTGCTTCGACAAGATTTATCAAAAAATCGACCCAATACTTTAACATTGACTTGCACGCGCATCTTACTTTATAATGAAGAAGCTGTAAGTAAATCGAGTAGTCTCGTGAGCTTTTAATTCTTCTTCCGCCGAGGACCATTACCGGGGTATTTCTTACCGTCGGATCTTTTCTCTTATTCCAATCTTAAGTGGCTTCTCGCTTTCGTCAAATGCGATGTGACATATTGCGCGAAATCGAGAACTTACGTTTTATACAATTATGCCATGCCAAGTGGTTTAAAAGCGAACCGCTGTTGCGACAATTGCATATGCAATTAAAAATTCAACGAAATTTCGTGATTTCACGACATTTTATCACTATGAGAAATCAAATAGGAAAATTTACTGTAATTACAATGAAAAATTAATTTGGTTACTTTTATATATAATGGAGTTAATTTTACTACATTCATTAGTGTAATTTTTCTTTTCTTTTTTTATAAAAAGTCTTTGATACGTTAAAACGGTACAATTTTTTATGATTTGTTTGTAAAACGAAACATTTATAATTTGAAGGTAAGATGTTATTTCTTCTTTATCATTTGTATATTATTAATTAACATTGTTTAACTCGACGCAAGTATATATTTGTTGTCGCGTTTTTGGATCATCTTATTCAATTTTCTCTCGATAATCCGCTTTAGCGTAAATATTTCCGAGGTAACTTTGAGATTTCGTTTCGTGTTGTCTGTTGCCCGCGTGCGAGTTCTATATATTAATACGGGAATAACATGGCTATATTTGTGATCGAGTGACAAGATTATTTAACTACACACGTGGCCGGCAATAACAAACGTTTTGACGGAATTCAGTTATAATGGACAATTACAACACTTGGTGAGTTGATAATAGGTCGGGAAATGTTAGGGCCGTTGTCACATCCACGTTCTTGTAAACCGGCTCGCCGTAATCCGGCTAGTCGAATCGATGTTAACTCCGAGACGCCGTTGTTATCGCGCTGTTTCATTCCCCAAACCGACAACCGGAAAATGATGTACTTGCACAAGATTTATGCGATGATAATACATTCTACGTGTACGACTGTTGCTTGAGTGCTTGCATTCATCAGCAACGACGTGGTGAAAAATTTTTGGATAACGCGATTTTGATCGCAAATTTATTTCAGGATCCTACGCACCACTGTAAAAATGCATAGCCGCGCCATTAATTGAATATAAAAAATATATTCAATTAATTAATAATACTGAGGATTAATAAAACAGGGGGAAAATAAACTGTTTTCAGGAAAATTACGCTTATAAATTAAACGTTCTCGAGCGATTAATAAATTGATTTCGTAATGTTGATTCATATGGTTATTCACTGTGAATTTTCAGTCTACAATTTAAATCAATATCCATGTGATACTGATAAGCCGAGGAACAAGTTGAACCATTCCGCTTTAAACTTTTTGAAAGTTAGTGGAAAAAATTTTTTGTTTTCGCTTGTTATGATTTTTTTCTTTTCGAACAAATTTTTTGGGCAAATATCGGAGCAGTTGCACTCTTCATTCTACGCGAGTAGTCGCAAGTTAAAACTTTGATTCGAACAATAAGAGAAACGCGACCTTCGCTTCATTGCAAATCCCGCACAAAAATGTGCTTTAATACTTTTTTTCTCTACTCATGAATGTTTTTGGTAACTAGGACTGCGTTTTAAAATATTTCTGTGCTCTTTTACAATTTAAATTTAATTTCGTTTGCGTATACACGTGTCAGTTCATGGCAGTTTGAACTACGTAATTGGAAAATGTAATTTAAAAATTAAGGTCTTCCATGAAATAATTATGATAGCACATTAAAGCATACACATTGCTACGACTTCATTATATAAATTGTTCATACAACTTTTTTTCACGGGTTCCAAAACACAAAACAAATACCTCATACATATTCAGAGTTGTACTTAAATAATTATTTAGACAATTGACGTCAAATTCCCGTAAATCGATTTACTGTCGTATCTTAGTCGACAAATACACTGTTTTCGAACAAATAATAAATTGCAACGCAAAATTACGAGCCAAGCAAGAAGAGTTCGCAAATTGGCGATCGATTTTTAATCACACGGTAGGCCGTTTTTTCGTACACGTGTTTAATAGCGGCGAAATGAAAATACGAAAACGCCGTCGAGTGTTAACGATTTCTCCGTATCATAAATCAATTGCCTGATAAAGAACTTTTTATCGCGTTTATTGACAAAGTTATTGACTCGTTAATACAGTTAAGGACTGATAAAAATGCCGGCGGTCTAAAATTGAAACGCTTTTGTTGTTTCGCCTTTTCCAATCACCCTCCGTAAAAATAGATTGCTAATTTACCGCGGAACGCCATTTCCTATGATTCTATATGAAAAGCGTAATTATTATTCATTCAAGTTTGACGAACGGCGCGTAGCCTTTTTCAAGCCGGCGATTTCTGTTTCTCATTCACTTAAATGTTTGTTATGCTTTGCAGAAAAAAGTGGTTAAATTAACGCAACGCAACGCGCACTGTTCACTTGGCTCATTTAAAGCGGATAATTGTAATAATTTGACTGATTTAATTTGTAAACTTTATTTATCGCCAAGAGTGTATTTTCACGCTGTTATTACAGTGCCTCGTTTGAATAAAATAATAGTTTCTTTGATTTACTCAGAAGATGGCGGTTGTGTAAACAGATAACGTTGCTTTTCGGACGAAACATTCCGTTCGCAAGAACGACCACAATAATCAGGGGGAAGTTAAAACGGCAATAATTAAAAAGTTTATTGAATTTTCATGAATGCATTTTCATTGAATAGGTACACAGGTTGTGATTAAAGTAGGGTAGAATTAAAGCAGGAAGTGGTGTTTTGCAACTGGGTGACTGTTTTATGTTCAAATACGCTGAGAAAAATAATACAGAACATTTTACATTTTCTGTCAAATTTAGACTTTATGTTCAGCGTTAAAAGTTGCCTTTAAAAGTAAGGTAAAATTGTTTTCATATTCTTGTAACATGTATCAGAACTGTACTATACGCTATCAGAATGGCTGATATTCTTAAAGATAATAAATAGTATATTTTTTAATACATCACATAGAATCTCAGTTTACTACATCAAGTTTTTCCGTTCACGTGGTAAATGTGAGACGTGTTTACTGTTTCATTCGAAAATATTTTTGAGCGTTTGAAATCAATTGATAAAACGACTGATTTTATTTTTTATTCAATTAAGCTTACTTGATTGAAAATAAATCCTTGCTCTTTGGCTGTAAAAAAATCATTTCGTTAATAAATTTGTATTTGGAATAAGAAATATTTTTTCACGCGTTTCTTGAATTTAGGTATATTTAATTGCAAAGTAATAAGCTTGAACAATCTATGTTATTTAGATATCAAGTTATGCACAAAGTATCGTTCAATTTGTGTACCACATTGTCGAATATGCTCCACTTTCTTCAGAATCCAAGTAACAAGTATTGTAATTTGCGGATCATAATCACCGACAATTAAATTTCCGGATTTTAAAGAAGCACCTAGCGTTTCGACGCGTGCAACCATCAGCCACGAGCGCAAGTGCCCTTTTATAATCCGAACATTCAATTTCCCTTGCTACATAAACATCTGTTACAAATTATAAGACTTCGTTATGCAAATTGTAAATAATAAGTCAACTTATTTCAGGTAGCGATAAATCATTCATGATTTATCGCTCTAACTAGCTAGAACTTCGTTCAAAATTAGTGTTGAACAATGCAGCGTCACAAAAAGCGAAATTTTATCCTTAGGAAATACATAGCAACTATGACGTACATTAAATTTCAATGCAATTCTCAAAAATGCGGTGCAAGAAAATGTTGCACCACATTTTAAAAGCGCGAAAATTGTTTATTCGATTGATAAATAAATTTATTTTGAAGAGAAAACAATTTATCGTGAATGTGTGAAATATAAATTGCCCATGTTGTATTCGAATTTGCTGTACCTAAATTGTTTTGTAGGTCACGCCGCAATTGATTTAGATTATTACAGAAATAAAAACGATTGATCTTTATTACAACGAAATAATGATGAGATGAAATTACATTCGGTGGAAGTTGTACGCAAAGTTAAGTATTGCTCGGTATTTCAAACGAACGGTTTTTTTTTTTCTTTTTCCCGTTTTACTTCAATTAATTACATTTGTTGCAATAACTTTAAACAGTCAATTAGGTCGACGTTATTATTTTGTTTTATGAAGATTAATCTGAGTTTATATGTTTCGATGATAAAAAATATATTGTCTGTCAAGGACATAATGACAATGGCACGACCTTTCAGATGTAAAACATGAACTCAATTAGTTCGTTGATTTCAAGATCAGATTGCTTTTGGATCACATTGCTGGAAATGTTGCAGAATTCGATCGAAACAATTACACTTCGGATTCATATTATCATTCAATTTCAAAGTTTATGAATCATCAGCGTAGTTCCAAGTCCAATTTTATCCAAATCATAGTGAATTTTCAAGAAATTAAAAATTATGGAATTACATTGTTGAAAAAAAAGAGAAAATTTAAATCACAGGAATATATAAAAATCATAAATTTGATTAATACAATGGTATAAATTTGTTTTGTAGTTAGTATAGAAAAACTGTAGTATGTGACATTTTTTTACTTGAAATTTGTCGATAAAATAAATGTAGGTAAATTTAAAATTACAGTTCTAGTAAATAGAAATTACTGTTAACAAAGTTCAAAATTGTGATTTTTAAAAGCACTTTATTTGTAGATGGAAATATACAACACAGTCATCGCCCGTAATTTAATTTACATGGTTTTAACTTATCATATCTGCTGTGCCTGTTTCAACTGTACAATTACAGTTATCGTTAACCTGTTTTTCTATCAGTAGTCGAGTCAAAACAATTACCTCCGTTAAAAGTTATTAAAATTTATCTTGTAAAAACATTGACGTGCGTGGTATTGTATTTACAAAATAAACAATCGTTATCCACCGATTGACTAAATTCTAAATGAACAAAAATTTAAACTATCAGTTTTTCTCATCTGATAGTTCATTCGTAAAACTAGGTAGTGTCAGTCGTGCATTAGTCCGGCAAGTCAATCTCGATATTCAATCAATTTCAGAGTATTATTTTCTCAATTCAGTTGAAAAACAAATTCTCTTGTTCGTTCCGTTAAATATACATATATATATATATTAAACAGGTGTAAAACATTTTTTTCTTGTAATGAAAAACAGAAAGACCACTATCTATTTTAATAAGTTCTCACTAAATGTGATTCAAATTAAATTAATTTGTCCATAAAAAAATGTATTTCAAGTGGTTAATCTATACAGATATATCTATCCCGACAGATTACTCAATAAAAGCGACCGGAATAAATAAATGACCACTAATATTCAAACAGCTATGCGACACGCTTAAATGAATCTAGTAAATCGAATTGTGCCTCGAGTTGAGTAAGTTATCATCGAGATATTAATTTGATTGCAAATCATTACACTGTTCATTATTTAATGTTCGATCAGTAATTAACTTCGGTTTATGGTTGGTCGCGAATAATATGATTTTGAACTGTATAAGCATTAATTAATAAAAACTTGAAACGACAAAAAAAAAAAAAAACTAAAGATAAATAAAACTCTGAGGAAAAGAAAAGTGAATTTTTGAACAAAGACGTGACTTTTCCAAGTGTATCCTCATCAATCTTCTTCCATTAATAACTCATCTTTGATTTCGCATTGATTCCGTACTTTCCCCGTGACGTCTTCAAGAGGTTCTATCGTGATTCACAGCGGTAACTTGAATTAGAACCTTTTAGTAAATTAAATCGAACATGCTCGTTTTAAACGTCCGATTTCAAAAAAATATCGCTCGAAATATCGCACGAAAAAGGAAGAAGTCGAAATACCAATTGCCCGAAATTACTCTACCTTGACGCAAGTAAATCATTTGGGATTTGGGGCGATAGTTTTTTTCCCTTTTGTTTTCCTCCTATTTTTTCTATTTTGCTTGATGGTGAAATTATATTTTAGTGTCCTTTTGTTTCTTTTTTTGCTTTTTATTACGCAGTAAAATTACCTTACATATAATGTGATTCAGTTGCCATAACTTTTAAGGAAATCTTATACAAAAAGTGTACAATTACATCAGTAGCGAACATTTCATCCAGCGTAATTTTAAACTATTGTACAACATAGTGACACAGTGCACTCGGAGAAATAAATAGTTTAAAGAACTATCTGTATAGTTCTCATAACTATATTAAAAAATCAATTAAACAATTTGTAGATAGTCAAGATTTGACTCTCTGAATAATAAAACGTAATATCTGGATAGTTTACGAGAATATTTTGATAAAAAAGGACAAAAATACACTGGAAAAAAAATCACTTTAAAACAAAATGTTGAATGGAAGTGTGAAGTTGTTAACCCAATGGCCATTGATGTTGAGCCTAAATTTTCTGATGTTATTTCAAAATGACGAAATCTTGGATTAACATTTAGAGGTTAGCATCGATTTCAATGCTATTTCAAGCTGATTTTTTTCCCATGCAGAAGTATTAATATCAACCTATGCGATAACTCGTACTTGGGTTAAATACGGAATGACATTTCCATAGGATGAGAACATAAATCTGAATTTAAGCTCACGTTGTCAAAACTATGCTGTATTGTTACTTTATTTACACAAGAATAGGCTATGGCTTGTATAATCACACGGCCGCTATGCGCGCAGACACGTGCGCAGCAGTATTTGAATATCTATATATGCTATTTGATTATCTACTTTTTGATAATTTAGATTGACCATCTGGATAGTTTTGATGAATATCTATTACTCTGAGTGTGCATTCAAATATGTATTATAGTTTAACGATTGTATCGTTTGGCGTGTAAAAAAACTTTGCATGTAATGCATGCTAAAATTTTATAATTTTAGGTGTTTTGGCAGAATAATACGTTAAACGCATAATGTAGTAAACTTTCATTGATTGCTTTATTCTGAACTGATAAATACATTGTGTCGTATCTTCCCGTGTGCAAAAAATTACTGCCAGCTGGTCTGGCAAAGGTTTAAATAATGTGCGCGAGCCAGACGTCTACCAGGCATATGCCATATCTTTGCCAGATTCTAGTAGTCTGGCAAGGGGATGGCATATGGCTGGTAGACGTCTGTTTCATGCGCATGATTGTTTCCATCTGGAATACTATATTGAGAAATCGAGTTTGCGAGAATACTGTTTGCAGTAACTACGCTGAACGTCGTAAAAAGTATGAAATATTTTTAAAATTATGTTTTGCATTGTACAAACTACGAAATATTTCTAATACCTTATGGATCGTTAAATTGCCATAAGTAATTGACTATCTATAGAACAAACAAAATAAATGAATAAATAATTATTTATAAAAAATTACTGAATCAGAATAAGACATTTTTTACCCATTCGCACGACATAATGCAACTTATTTAGATATCACGTCTTATTTAGATATCACGAAAACTTAAGAGTAACTGGACGAAAATTGGTAATTTGTCAAAGAATTCGTCACTCGTTATTCATCGTTCATTAACAACGTGAAACGCAGATTACAATGTGTATTGCGTTTACTGTACGTTAAAAATAAAAAATCCACCCCCCCCCTCCCACCTTTTTGAAAGCGTATTTCTTGGCAGTGGCTAGCGGTCGTCGCGTTAAGCTTCGTCTCGAACAATTAATCGCAATCTTAGATTATGTAATGCACACGAATTGCACTTAGCGTCAAGTGCACTCGTTCAACTGTTTCGTGCGTGTTACAACTTTGCAACAAAATGCAACTTAATAAGAAACATATGTCGAGCCGCTATTTTCTTCTTTTTGTCTCATGTCCTACGAGGACCTTTTTTTCACCACTTTATCACAAAGCACGACACGCCTCTTCAAGCTTACATTTTGCAGACCGGTAGAAAAAAACTTAATGATTTTTAAGCTGCGTGTTTGCGTTTGATAAAATTAAATTTTGGTATCGCTTTCTTTAGTTTTATTGCTTTTATCACAAAATCTGTTAAACTTTAGTGTGATCATGTAATTTGTACCGCAGTAAAAGAAATTACTATTTAAATGATAAAATAATTATAATTTCCATTCAAATTCAAGTAATATACTTTACTAAAGAGTAACATTGATAATAAAAATATCTATTACGAAAAAGTATTGTTTTTGATGCGCTATTTTTATCTTTTTAACGTGCATCGATCGTATCGATTGATTGAACTTATTTTTAATACGTTTCACTCGTTTCTCGTATTCGTTGCACTTTTTATCGGTGTATCCGTCTCGTGGCGGAATTACTAGTACAGGGTTGTTGCGCTTTTCAGATTTTCTCTGCCAGAAATTCCCTGCCTTTTCCAGTTATTCCATACCCAAATTTTCAGTTTTTCCAGGTCACTTTGTGAGGTTTTAATCTCTTAAGTAGAAGAAAAAAGATTTATTAAGCCACAAATGCATTAAATTTCATAAAGTGTCGAAAAAAGATTCGGGAAATGTTATCTTCTACAAAGGTAAGCCATAATTAATGGAAATAATATTTCCGAAAAGTTACTTTCGTTGCATAAAACAAGGCGAAAGGAAAAAGGGAGGAAAATAGTGGAAGAATAAAATGAGTCGTAGACAAGTGCCGGTTAGCGAGAATGATAAATCGATACGAATGAAGCGTTGGAAAAATGTCGCGAAATAAATCGTGGCTTTTTTAGAATGTTAAAAAGCGGCGTAAAAAAAAGAAAAAGAAACGAGTCGCGCTTTGCCGAGTAACAATGAAATATACTATCTTTTATACATGTAATGCGTAGCAACTGCGTTGAAATAGAGTTTATATAGAAAATTACAGAGAATTATATTTCGAATGTATAAGGTACGAATAAAGTTATAAATTATACCCCGCTTTGAGTTCATTGTTAATACTCAACGTTGATTTACAAAACTAGCCGCGAAGGAAAGAAGGTACACCGTATATAGATTTATTTGTAGGTTGGCGCGTATCTTGAAAACATATCTCGCGTTATTGTTATGAAAACATTTTGCATAATGCTTATAACGCGAAAACTTTTCTGAGTCGCAGACGCGGCTGATAGAGAAACAGTAAACCCGTGGGATACCCCGTCCCATTGCCGACCTTTTTTTCTTCGTTTTTGCGCCAAATTTGAAATATTATTAACAAGGTTGTTGTGCACCTGGAAAACCTGAAATACCCAGAAGAGGCAGGGAATTGCACTGGGAAAAAATCACTTTAAAACAGCATCTAGCTTTTTTGTAACAGCAGAGGAAAAAATGTTAACTTTCAAAATGTTGAATTAACGTGTGAAGTTGTTAATCCAATGGCCATTGATGTTGGGCCTAAATTTTCTGATGCTGTTTCAAAATGAGGAAATTTTGGATTAACATTTAAAGGTTAGCATCGATTTCAATGCTATTTCAAGCTGATTTTTTTTCCCGTATGAACGAAACTACATGCAATATGCCCGCGATTTCAAAAAACCACCATTTCATTAAAAAATTAATATTTTTAAAAATTTAATATTATTCAAAACAAATCAATAAATGTTTAATCATCCTTCGTATGCTTCAATAAAAATTGAAAATGATTTGTTATATCTTCTTACATTTTTTTTTTTATAAAAAATTGTATAAAAATTATAAAAAATATCCTATTTTCCATTTCATACCAAGGGACCGAGGTTCTAAATTTTTCGTAGTAATTATGAAAATTATACTTTATTTAGCTAAACATGCATGGATAAATGTTTGTATAATTACTGTAAAAGTGCATTTACAAAATTACTGAATTTTTTATCACTAGGTAAACAAATACAAACTTTGCTATCGGGGTAGCTATTTTAACATCTTGCTTTTTTTAGTGAATTAAAAATTCGGTAAATATTCATATCACTGCACAATTCTAATTTAAACCATGTAATCGAACTCGATACATACTAAACAAACATTTACACAAATGTATTGCAAACTTTTCATTTAATTTGTATTCAATGAGAAACTTTTTTTGGGCCAGATGCGTACATCATTTTTCAAAAATGTTACAAAAAGAAAATAAACATTCTCGTGCAAAAATGACCATTTTTATTCCAAAATGATATTTTCAAGATTGTTTCGTGGAACGAGTGAATTCGCGAAAGTACGAATGCTGTGTAAATTTCGATCGCTACACGAGTGCAATAAATTTGCGAAACTCTTAAAAAAGTGACGCGCCGTTGGAATTTTAGGATTTATGGCGCAAAATGTTATATACGAGAGTTTGCGATGTCAATTTGCGCGCATTCAATCTTTCAGCTGAAAAGTCCGAGAAATAGTTGTTTAACTTTCAGCTGATGTTGCCCGGTGCGCGACGTGTAATATTTGTGTCATTTGTCTAAATGTAATTGTGAAACAAATGTAACCATATGCGTAACAAAATCATTGTACCTTTTTGTTCTTTTCTCTTTTTTTTTTTTGCTTTTTTTTTTCTTTTTTGTCTTGCATTACAAATGTTTAATGCGTGCTAGTGGTTATAAAAACCAGTAAAAACTGTATCGTAAATTCTAAACTTCATTAAAACATACAGATAAATTGTTCAACTTTCGTAATGAATACTACAAGGTGTTTATAGTGCGGGAATTTTGTCGATACGTTGGACGGTCGTAGAAAAATGCCAAGTGACGTGCACGTATTCATGCATACCAAATCAATTCGATTGATCATAAAATAATAATAATAATAATAACATAAAAAATGCCTGAAGGGAAGGAAAAAGGAAATAAAGGTGAAGAAAAAGAGGCTGAAAAGAAAAGAAAAGAAAAGAGGCGCGTTGTGCTTCGAAAAATGAAAACTTGACGAGAAACATGCGACGTTCTAATATCGGCTTGCATTTTCATCACGAATAACCCTTTAATTGCTTAAAAAATTTGAATTACTCCGTATTGAGCGTGGAAATACTTTGTCGCAATTCTTGCAGTTTTCCTCAAATCGAATGGAAACAAAACGCAAAACAATCAAAAGAAACATACGATTGAAATCAGACATTGCTTTACATTAACGGCATTGTAGAAAAAAAATGTATGTTTTACGTTAAATACGAAACACATTTATGAATGATTTAAAAATTTGTTTAAACATCAGCGTTTCATCAGCTTCTAAGGTTACGTCTCTTGTTAAATGATGTAGAAAACACTTTACGTGGTTTATTCTAAAACGATTTAATTTAAGGTGGAAAGTCTATTACACATAGTAACTTAAGATTTTGTATACATTTTGATATTATCTTATCCAAGTATCATGCAATTGGGATATAAAATAAAAAATATAGGTAACGGGTAAAGTAACGGTGTAAATAAGTAATATAAAAATTAGTGTAATTTTGAAGACAAATGCAATTCTTAACAAATATTTTTACTTAAATATTATGTATTTGTTTATTTTAAACATTGTACTTACATTTAAAACTCACTAATATTTGTATTGAAATGCAAATATTTCATTTTTTAGATATTGAAATTAATTGAAAGTAATATGATTATATTAACCGATTAAACAGCAATCGTCTTGAATCATCTCGATGTGAAGACCGAAGAAAAATGTCCAGTAGGAAAAATGCAACGGCCAGTGGCATAGCAATTCCTGCTGAAATTCTGAAAGAAACAATTAATAAGAATCATGTTTAAAGCAATATCGCTATTAATCTTAAAATTGTGTTAACACAACAAAATAGTTTGGTCGCTATTCAAGTTTTAGAAATTGTATTGGCAAAATGAAATATGACTTTATGTTTGTGAAACTCGGATATGCGAGTTTATTATAAAGAATCAACAGAATCGTTTTAATATAATTATGTTGTTGTTTTATTTGACGGCTGTGCAAGGGTGCCAGCGAACTGGTGTGTGTCACACAAGTACACACCCAAGTACAGCCCGGATTACTTTTACTAGGGATCTTTAACTTTTTTTTAATCTTTATATTTTAAAATATCTACAAAAAATTTTTTAAAATTGTCTACGACTAGTTCTGTGCGCAAAGTATTATGAAGTGTGACATTAGCTACGACAGTCGCAAATTTATGCGAGCTCGAATAACATGGCGATTAATAAGACTTAATTCAACGTCGTCAATGCAAAGATAATCGAACGGTTTTCAATGCATGACATCAGTGTCAGAAGAAGAACAACGACGCTCGAGTGGCATCGCGTCGGTTCCGCCACGGCTTATTTGTCGCTTTTCAAACATTTTTTGCCGCGACTTTTTAACATAACCATTATAGATGGAAATTCAGGGGCAACAAAAAAGCGTTCGAGCCTGGTGGGAAACTTGGCGAAAAAAGGCCGACGACTCGCCGGTGCTAGCTTTGTCGTCGCGTGCGGCGCGCTCGCGTCGATTAAAACGAATTAAGTGATTCGGTAAAAAGTTGTTTATTGGTATCTCGAGTTTCTATTTCGATTTTCTATTTATTTCGATGGCGCCGGCGTCTTTGATCCCCCGTGTAATCGTTTAACATCTTTGTTTTTGTTTTTCAATTTATTCACACGCAAACAAGTCGGTCCGTATGTTTTATCGAAGTTTGCAGTAATTGTGGCATAGAAAATCGTAATTGGTTATAAGGTTATTCAATTTTTTATAAATTATATCGAAAAATTTGAATTTCCACTTGATAAAATTAACTTTAACATTTTATTTATTGTAATTTGTCCTCACTTATCTCAGATTAAAAAAAAAAAAAATTCATATCAAACAAAACGATAGGTGTTGTCTTATTCTGTTGGATAAATAACAGTAAGATTTTACATTTTATTTTCAAACATTTACACTTCATTTAGGCATTTTATTATAATCAGACGAGAAACTAAGAACACATTAAAGGGATCAAACATTGCATAAATTGCAAATAACGCTATCTTAAAAGTGTCTCAACCCGAGACACTGAGTTTTTTAACTGAGGTCTCCATTAGAAAAATGTCTGCATTTTTAGACATGTCTCAAATTAAGACTCATTTGGGGTCTCATTCTACGCCGAAGCAGTTTTCCGAGTTTCAGTTTTAAAAACACTAAAAAGAGACTATTTTTACGTCTCAAAATGAAACATTTCGATGCAAATCAAACGTTTTTAAAAGACATCACTTTAAAATCTCTCGAAACGATACGAAGAAAACGTCTTAATTCCTTGAGGTATGCATAATGTTTCTTAGGTTCGAAGTTGTTAACTAACCTATTCAAGATTGCTTTTAGAGTTTATCAGCTTACACAGGAAAGAATTTTTGCAGAGAAACGAAATATTAAGTTTAAATTATGTTGTGATTGTTTGAAAAGAAAAAAAAAATCGATAATGCGTTAGCTCTCGGAAGGAATCGAATGCTCCACATGCGCCCTTGGTGTATAATATATTATACATTAACACACAAGCAAATGCCTTGAAGTAGTTTATCAAACTTTTTAAGACTGTCTACGGTAAGGTCTCAATTTAAGACGTTAGTTAACTTGTTCAAGTCAGATTATTATTGCAAATTACCGCGTTTACGTTCCAGCTAAAAAACTGACGAAATTTGTATTTGCGTGTATTTTTTTTTACGTTCAGACGTGGTAGGAAATCTATCGAGTGATAAATTATCGAATTCGAACAGAAGTTCGTCCTAAAGTAGCTGCGAGTGTTGTGCAACAATGACGCGTGACAAAGGAATGACGTTTTTGAGCGAGTGCGATATAAATCCGAGCGGTTAACGTCGCGTACGACGGCGAAAAAGAAAACTAGTAATTTCAAAGTAAAGACGAAATGGCGAGGACTAAAAATAAGAAACGATTGACCGCGCTAAATATACAGCACTGAGTTGGCAAAGAAGCGCGAAAAAAAGAAACAAACGTTTAGGAATACACTTTTTCGATCGGCTTTTTTTTATAAAAGTCAGTCCTTAGATAGTAAATTTTGTGATATATTTTTCATGCAACCATATAAAATTAATAAATTCTTTTAATTAATTAATTAATTAATCTAATACTTTAATTAATTAATCTCTTTCTTTGCAATCCTTTTCAATCAACTTGAATCATTTTGAATCAAAAGTATTAATTTGGAAAAAAGATGAATACATTTTGTGCAATTCCTTTTCGAAGAAAAGGATCCTTCAAAACCGAACGTTCAATTTTGAATCCGGTACGTTTGTAGATTGGATCAAAATTGAAATGTACTAATACGTAAATCTTACTGTTTTTTAAATTATACTTGTTCAATATTTTTATAATATCACTAACAACAAAATTTAAAATATTGTTCATGATAATAAAGAAATAATATAATTTTATCAATAGATAATAATCAAACAACTGCTGTATAACATCTAGTCAATATAACGTCTTACAACTAAACTTTAATTCTTTCTACAAGTGAAATTTCCGTGAATGCGGTAATTTTTAAATACAATCCATCACAATGCATAATGAGGTCGCTAAAATGGCACGACTTGATATTTTCTTTATTTAATACCGCGACTTTTAAATCGTCCAATTTTGCGGCATCAGTTTGCACGAGCCGTTGCGGTCGCATCATTCATTTCCGCAGTCCCTCGGGCGCGATTGTGAAAATCCCGACTTTCGCCGACGCGTGGCCTTAAAAATGCATAGAAATGACAATTAAACTTTTCACGACAGTTGGCGAAGTTTACGTCTTATTAATGCATGCGATCAACACGGCCTGAACTGTTCGTAACTCTTTGCTTCCTATACGGCTTGATCAATAAATAAGGTCGCACCAAACAGCAGGCACGCCAAGCTGCACTCAGAAAAATGTACCACTAAATTTTACTGTTAAAACAGTATTTGAGATGTATTAAGTATAAAAAGGGTAGTATTTATTGTGTAAGCTCTAAATTTTACGATTTTTAACAGTAAAATATAGTGTTACACATTAAATACTACACTTTTTATGCTTAATACATTTCAAATATTGTTTTAACAGTAAAATTCAGTGGTATATTTTTCTGAGTGTGAAAACACGACCAAATCGGCCGTATCAGACGGAATCAAAAATCGGAATCGACTCGCCGTCACGTCGTGATTACCGAACGGAAACGTTAACGAACGGCCTTGTTTCCTTTACCGCGCTGTTCCCACGTCTTCAAAATTTTTTTTTCTCTCTTTTTCAATCTTTCGAAACAAATGCATGTTTGTGAAAATACACCGAATAAAATGAATCAAGCGAAACAGTTCCGTGTAAAATGTAAACAATTACTGTGTACAACTTAATTCAGCACCAGGAAAGGATGTTTACAAGGTAGGTTCAAAATTGTCGACCTTGGCTGCGTGAAAATCATAAACAACCTATAACGTAGGTATTTACACTTCAGAAATGTGACTTTCTCTCCTTAACATGGATATGTCACATTTTCACTGTGCGCTTAATGTCGTATCATTAACAGTGTATAAATTTAACCAACGAAAAGTGGCATCGATCGAACTTGAAAATGAGTAAATAATTTACAACTGAATCCACAGGGTTTTTCAACGCGGTCCTTTTGCTTTGCCACATTTCCCCCTACCCTTCCGTCACTCTTTTTTCCCTCCTTCTTCGATGTCTCATGACAAATGCATTTTTGCGGAGGTACGTATGCAAACGCGGACGCACGAGGTGGCATCATTACTGTGACATACGTTATCGCCGAACATGCTCGAAAGTTACTGCAAAGCGGCGATAATATGACTGCAATGTGCGCCGCGAGCGGCGTTGCGCGCACAACGAGATAAGGGACGGTTCCTTTGCTTGATTTTTTTCCTCTACATCTTCTCTTTTTCATTTGTTATTACTTCATTTTCGTTTCTTTCATTCGCTATCTTTTTTCACGCCGCGAGAGCAACGTTGCCGGCGAGATTCGTTGACCGCACGTGGAAATGAACGATCAATAATTAATTTTGCGCTCAAGCCGAATCCAGTGACTTAGGAAAATCGAGTTTAAAGACATCGAACGCGACGCCAAGTAAGCTGCCTCGCTTCTCGGTGATTAAGCTTGGCCCGATTCCGGACGAACGGCACGTGGCCGTGTGGCGGGCGCTTTCATTAGCAGTGTCGATTCCGTGGCATATTGCAAACCAAGTCGGCCAATTTCGGGGAAATTCGGGCGCGAAAAAAGTGATTGGACGAAATTGCCGGCGAAAATTACTTCGATCGACGGCGCGACAGATGTCTGTGGCGAATGTCGGGGTTTGAGGCGTTTTTCAGAGATAACATTTTTTCTTGGTTACGTTTTGACTCGTTAAAATAGTAACAAAGTGTATCGAAGATATGGACGAACAATTTAATATCTAGTTCGTGGAAATTGTTGTTAAATTGTGTTTATTGGCCTTATTTGTGAGTTAGAAATTGGGATGATAATGATGACAATCGATACGAAGAGGGGGTAAAAGAAGGATCTGTGATTTATTTTCAACACTTGAATGAGTGCATGTTATTCTCAATTTGTGTATTATGTAAGTTTACATCATTTTATTGATTTTTCATTAAATTCATGGAATATTTAAAGGTTAATGTATGCGGCAAAAAACACCGTTTCGAACGCTTAAACATTTTTTATAAGCTTCAACACTTAAAACAATCGTAAATTTTTAATCGTAAATCAAAGCGTTGTAGGATATATCTCATAGTTTCTCGCTTCTAAATTATTAAACGTGGAACCTAACCCAAACATTTCTAAAACGCTAAAAGTGTCTGAAAAAAGAAGTTGACAAATCAACACCTGTATAAAAATTTTTTTTTCAATTTCTATACATATTTTTCTTCATTGAGTTATGATGTTTTGAATGGAAATTTATCCTATACATTTGTATTGGAACGTGTGTTTGACTTAAGTTTCAAAATGCATATTACCATCCGCAAAAAGGATTGAATAAAAATCAAGGATCGTTTATTATCCATAATGAAACCAAGAAATCTTATGAAAATTATTATTATTATCGAAAAGTTCACTAATGTCGAGAGTTTTTACCCTTTCTCTCAAAGTGCATTTTGAAGTGCTACTCTAATTCCGATTGATTTTATCATTAAGATTGTAAAATTTTTGTATCGCTTTGAGTGAAAAGGTTAAAGCGATGACATTTGTGAATAAGTTTTGACACATCAGTGTATTCACTTGTTAAGTATTCACTTGCTTCAGGGTACGTACAAATAATGAAAGAGTTGATTATAGCAACAAATACAATATTATAATACGCGTTATACGCTCTCTTTTCCAAATAAATCAACTCGATCAATTCAGCCATCAATTATGTACAACATTTTGAAACAAATCAAAGTCGAAAGCAGGATTATTTAATTTTAAAGTTCTTGTTTTCAAACTATATCATTTGAACTTGCTATGTCCTTGCTTCACTTTGCGAAAGTCAAAAGAAAAGTAGTCGATGTTTACGAATGCTATTTCCATGCGTATAACAATTAAAAAAACAACTTTCCTCATTATTTCCGAAGGGTATTATTCTAAAAGCTAAGCTGGAGAAAACGTAAAACACAGCAGTCCGAGGAAACGAGATTTCGTGTAATAGATCTTTGTCTCCCGCTTATTGATCGACTTTTCATTTTGAATGCAAAATGTAAATATTTGTAAGCATTGTGCGCGAGCCCAGCACTCGGGTCAACAGAAATTGCCAGAAATTACCCATTCACGGCGCAGCTTCATTGACGACGACCTTATCCCGCAACGCAAATGGCCCCTTCTTTCAACGACAATAACAGTTTATTATATCTCCATTGTTCAACAGTTTCGTTTGCGACCCGCATTTAGCGGAACGTAATGTCTTGAAGCGAATAACGGCGCGATTAAAAGAAAAAAATAAACGAGCGCTGCCGGTACTTTGATTCGAAAATGTGAATGAAAAGTAATTGCAAAATGTTTCAGGTGCGGCGGCAGAAAAATGCAAGGACCCAGGTCGGATCGGGTGAGGTCGCCGCGAGGCGGACGTTGAGCTCGGCGAGGCGGGCCGCGAAACTTTCAGGAGCGCGGGCCGAGGAGGGCAAAATAATGTCACGCTGTCGTCGTCGCCGTCGCCGGTTTCCAAAAATGCATCGCAACAAAGTGGATTAGAGTCGTAAAATGCGCGAGCTGAACGCTACCGCTTGCGCTGCATTATACGAGGCCGTCGTATGGTCAGGACCGGGGATTGTTATCACCCTGGTCGTCTTGGCGATCGTCAACGTCATGGTGGTGCTCGGCAACGTCCTCGTCATCCTCGCCGTCTACCACAGTATCAAGCTCAGAAACGTCACCAATATGTTCATCGTGAGTCTCGCGGTCGCAGACCTCATGGTGGGCATCGCGGTCCTGCCCTTTAGTGCCACCTGGGAAGTTTTTAAGGTACGCTTGTTTTTCTTTATCAAAATTTTTAACAAACCAATAGCAAATTATTCAGAATGAATCTCACGTTACCACAAACGAAACTAATAAATATTACAAGTTTCCAACTCAAGGGTAACAGTCGCACGTGATACGGGCTTTTCGTTTCAAAGTTGACGATATTTTCGTCGCGGGTGCAATGAATTGATATTTTTTGAACACTCGGCGTTACCGTGTAAAATATCAAAGATTGGACAAAAATATCAACATCTTATCGAGACTAAACCAAATTTGTATTTGCAATATCATTCTAATTAAAATCGATCTTTACAACGTCTCTCTAATAAATGTAAATATCCACGATGAATATTAACCGGCGATAACAGCGACGTATCGTATTGTAATATTAACATAAAAAAGAATTTCAATCAAGTAAAAGAGGTGAAAAGTTTTTCGCTCCTCTGCGGTGAACACGGATTTAATATTAAAAGTTATGTCAAAAGCGCAATTTTTCTATTAAAATTAGTTGCACAAAGTTTTAAAAGTAAGAAAGTAAGATCACAAATTTTTACCTTTTTGCAACCTCGCTTTTCGGATTTCATATCATCATAATTTGCTTTACTCATTACGCTTTGCATAGTATATTTAACGAAATACAGTTGTAAGGTTATAATATAAAATAACGAAAGAATAAAATCGTTAAATGAACAAATACTTTGATGCGAATACAGACCAATAAAATGTATAGTTAATTGATCTAATTTGTAAAAAATATAATTGACAAATTACTAATTTTTAATTATGATGATTATTTTTAATTATTATGTCTTTGATAACCTTTCATTTATTTTCTTCTTTTTGTTAAAATGCTGCTTTATTTTCAAACCCAAAAACTTACACTTCGCTGTTCGGGCATCAAAGTTTTATCTGCTTCGTTAAAAAGCAAGTTTTCAAACCACTTTGTTGTTCGAATCATTAAAATCCATAAATAATAAATGGACTGCTTATAGCTTTTTGACGAATTACTTCTGAGAACTCAATTTTTCATTTCGACGCATAGCATTTTCCTTTCCATCAAATCCGAATCGTGCGCTTTTCAATGGACTTCTTAACTTGTTTTTTGTTTGTTACAATATTCTGGAAACACTTCTAGTGACTTTTTACGCGCAGTCGTAATAATTACATGATTTTCTTGTTTACTACTAAGCGACTAACGCACGTAATGTATTTGTCCGACAGGCATATTAGTGTACGATAAATTATAAAGTTTTTATCATCAAGACTTCGAGAAAAAGAAAGACAATTACATTAATCCGAATTAGATAAAACTATTTTAAATGTAATGCGAAGGATTCTTTGTAGGATTTTGAAATGCTATGAAGTTAATATTTCAAATCTTGGCCATGTACGTTGTTGCGATGTTAACATGGCGGACGAATTGAACGACTTTCGCATCAATAAGTAAAGACAAATGTTTGATTAATCGGATCAATAATTTTAATGAGACAAATCGAAAATCGCTTCTCAACGCTGGTCTGCGTTATGTATAACGTTCTTATAAAGGAAAATTACCTCGTTTGAACGCAAACTTTTTGTTATAAGACTGCGTATCGTTCGATGTAACTACGTTCGGACATTGAATGAAATGTAGCTGAAAAGACAATTTTTCACTAGGACATATCAAATTTTAGTTCCATGATAGGTGATATTTTTTCTCAACATTTTATTGTTCATTAACAATTTATTAATGAATTAGTTACTACTTTAATCAATTCATTATCAATTAAGAAATTGGTGACGATATTTTATTTGCTGAATAGCTTTAAAAGTAATGTTAATAATAGTCAGTATTACGTATCAAATATATATGAAAGACTTATTTCAACAATATTTGCAACTACTACATTATAAAATATTTACAGATTTTGCGTTTGTTTGATTACAGTTGTAATAACGAAATAATATTGCACGGAATATATCGCGCTGTCTCAATACGCTGTTCACAATTTGCTGCAGCTGATCAATTAAATTATGTAAAAAATAATAGACTTTTCATTAAAATAATGCTCCAGAATATTGTTTGTATATTTATTCATATATGAAATAGCAATCGCGAATGTATGTAGTAGTACGGGAGTTGTGTTACAATCACATTTCATTGCAAATCACAGCTAACCCATTGTCGTTTGTACATTTTCATGTTACGCCCCTACACTTCCTCGTACAAACTATAAT
>JABFOV010000687.1:0-33437 GCA_022817685.1 Aradophagus sp. ZL-2020
TCGTACGTATGAATAAACAGATGTATATATATAGTATGAGTAATACAGCTATATATTATATAATATGTTTTTGTTTTTTCAACAAAGACACAGCGAAAAAGATGTTAGAGAGTTGTCGTGGGCTCGGGGTATTTGATTACAAACAGATTTTAAAATATGAAAAAACGTTTGGGAGTTTTAAAAAAAAAAGAAAAAAAAAAAACAAAACAAAAAAAAAAAAAAAAAAAAAAAAAAAAAAAAAAAAAAAAAAAAAAAAAAAAAAAAAAAAAAATTAAAAAATCCATCTTTTAGCGTTCCGGGTATTGGCGAGAGCAGTTACGGCACTGCGCCAAAGTTGATGCTTTCTTTGGCATATTCGAGCGCCAAGATTTCCGTACATACCTGTCGTTTTTATCCGCCAGAAGAAAATATTGCCGTGGTAAAAAAACAAACAAATCACTGTTGTCTCGCGGATAAATGAACTTTGCCGTTAGTTACAAATGCACTGACGGATTTCTTTGCCTCGATCTTCCCATTTGAGAATTAAAAAAAAGGCATTTGCAGATGTATAATATACAATGATGTACAGTTTTTAAACAGAAATCTAGAAAAAATATTGAACATCAATTTTTAGTAAAAATAATCGAAAATAATACTTTGAGGAAAAAAATGTTAACATAAACTTACCAGTTTTGACAAAATGTCTTTTCGAGACATCTTCGACTTTGAAATTCAAATAGTGTTTTATCATGAGAACACTTTTCGAAGATGATATATAACTGTCTTTTTGGTAACTGAGACATTAACTGAGACTCATTTGTGATGAGTTGAAAACTTTTGGTGTCTCAAACATAAAATATGTCTCAAAATAAAACACTTGTCTTTGGAGTGTTCAGACAGTTGCCGTTTTAGATTCAGTTCTCAATTTCTTAATTAAAAAAATCTTTGTCCGAGTATTTTTTGCCGTAAAATCACTGAAAACGTCGGTGTCTCATTTTGAGACACCCAACATTTCAAATTTAACAAAATTGAGACATTTTTAATGTCTCGGCATAAAAAATTGTCTTAAAATAAGGTCTCTTGCTTTTTCAATACACACAAACACATTAATATTAAATCGAAAGCTACCTACTTTTAAAATTTGTTAAATCAAATCAATTTCACTTGAACTTCGGTAATTTATTATTGAGAGCATAAGAGATCCTTCAGAATTGGATTGCTTTAATTAATAAAATCATTAATTTAACGAAACGTATTTTAGCTTCCATTGCGGAATAGCTTATTGATTAACCATGAATCGTTGTTTATAACGATTAAAAACTGAAATGGAGTGCTTTCCGTGAACGTGTTTTCGTTCGGCCGTTGGAAATAAGTGTCGTAAAAGTGCAATCGCGCGGGGCCGACTCGAAAACAGGGCCACGTCACGTACTCTACGCAAATAAGAATTTTCCTTGACAATCGGCCAAGGAAATATTGAGAATCTGTCGAAAACAGGGATCTTGTTACGTTATTATTTTGATCGAGCGGCGAATCGTAAAGGGACGTTATAGCTCATTTGAATGATAAGCGCGCCGTTACTTTGATTCACTTTGCATGGCCCGCGACAATTGCAGCCGACTCGAATGGAAATTGATGAAAATTCACGTCCCTTTTATGCTTCTCGGTGAAGATAATTCCTTAATGAAATTGTACGGCCGGCAGTTAAAATTAAGGAGTTTTGAGAGGATAAGTACCACTCGAGCCCTGCCTTATCGACATTCCGATATTTAATTATTTACTCCAACAAATTAGATGTTTAATAACAATCACAAGAACCATAAAATATGTTATTCAATAGAAAATTTCACTGCGAAAACAAGTTTTTTTAGAGTTTTGAGACTTTTTTTAGTGTTTAAATAACAGAAGAGTCTTATATTAAGACACTTTCAGGGTTCTAGACACCAAAAATCGTGTATATTAAGACGTTTTCAGTGCCTTGGAAAACTGATGAGTTTTATTTTATGACCTCTGTTATCTTAAACACCAAAAGTTATATTGAGTACTTCTTAATGTCTTAGAGATTGAAATATCTTAAAACAAGACACTTACTGCGTTGCGATATCGAAAACTTTACACTAATTCGGCATTGCAGCTTTTTATCAAAAAGTTATTTCGTTTTTTCTAAATAATAGTAAGTAATAATAGTAATAATATTTACTAAAAATATGGAATGAGATTTTGTAAAATTTTTATATTCTGCATTGAGTTAAAATATGTAGTAGTATCACGACTGAATTTTAGAATTGTTTCCAAATATTTAATCTTTTTTTTTTTAAAAAAAAAAAAAGAAAATAACGTAAAAACAATTTTCTTTCGCTGGAATATTAATAAATTAAACTTCGACGTTCTTTTAATTATTTCGTTCCGCGTTGTTTTATTATACGCGTGATTGCATTGTGTTACTAAGCATTAAACAATCAACTGCACGAGTGAACTACGCGAGTCGCATTTGTAATTACGTTTAATTGTATGTTTTTCTTTTCATCTTCACGATCTTGAAATAATGCCTTCAAGTTAACATACACATTCAGTTCACAAGATGCAATCCGTCTTAACATTTTGTCAGCTGACCGTTTTAAGAGAATAAATAACAGTTCACTGAACGTAACTTTAATATGATCTACTTTCTAATGAAGTGAACATAACATGTGTACAAAATTGAAAATGTTCACCGTGAAAGCAAATATTGCATTTCAAGACATTTATGTTGTTTGATACACAAAAAATGTCTCAATTTGTCGGTGTTTAAGACGGGAAAATGTCTGAAAATGAAGAGAGTAAAATTCTCAAAGTTTTATTATCAATGAATTTGAATTCGATAAAAATTTACCAAATTGTATGTGCAATTGCACCAAAATGCAACTGCACATGCTTTTTCCTGAAATTTTTCCACTTTCGAATTGGTTGGTAAAAAAAAAAAAAAAGTCGTCGAACATTGTTTGTATTTTAAAAATGAAACACTGGCTTTATTCAGTGATGAAATAAATATTGTGCTTGTTACATAAAGTTAAAAATGATTGCGTAAAAGATATTATTGCACAAAATAATCTAATAAACAACGTTATTAGTTGTTTATTAGCCTGAGAGGTTTACCACTCAAGTGGAATCGTTGTCTGAAAATAGAATAAAGGGTGAACCGTGGCAACAATACGAGGGCCACTTAAGGCAACGTAATGAATAGATAAAAATGAATGACCGTCAATGGGCAATCGATATAAAGGCGCGATCCGAACAATTACGTGTCTTTTGACAAGTTGAGCAACGCGGTCCTATTTTTCACATTAACCTAGATGAGCCGGCCAAATGCAGCAGTGCGATATCATCTAAAGGGGAGTTTATCGACGCGCTACAACTTCTACGTATTCTGTTGTCTTGATTTTTTTCTTCCTTTTTCTTATCCTGCTGTTGGGCTTTGTGCTTCCGTTAAAAAGGTGATCAAATTTCCCCACTTATTTATTTTTTTTTTTGTTTCCACAATAATCGAACTTTGTCATTACTTCAACTTCTTTAACAAATTATTTATTTAACTCTGTTATCGAAATTTAGAGTACGTATTGAGAAACATTTTCTTAAAGGTATTTTGTTTTTCTTGATGAATAGTATACATTACTTTTATGTCTGATTCTGAAATTTTGATCAATAAATTCTCACGGCAGGTTCAAATGAAATAATAATTTATCTCGCGAAACCGTTTTTTCGCGCAGTTATCTCTATTAATTGCTTCAACGTTTAGAGATTGCGTAGAGAGATAAACAATAATTTTCCATTGGATCGATCGATTTTTCTATTGTGTAATAGCCTTGCGTAATGCTACCTTATACGCGTATTTACTTTACCGTGAACATCCGCGCTGCGGACGTTCAATTGGACAAACGAAAATTTGGGTGAGGCGCAATCGATAAAACTCGCCGTAGTTAATCAAAGGTAATATCGATATGATTATAATATCCGCAGTACTCATTGACATGATTTTACTTTTCGCAATTCAAACTCCCGCAAAAATTATGAAGACTACACAAAAAAACCCGATAAAAGCTTGGACACGCGCAAGCCAGGCTGCTCCACGAAAAAGCAATTGAACGCGGCGAAAATTTATGAAAATTTATGACCAATTGGGAATGCATAAATATGTCACTAATAATCATTGGTCATTACTGATAATTCGTACGCGGAAATGAATTATGAAAAAAAGGAATAATAGAAAATACACTGAGAATAATATTAGTGACATTTTGCAAAATTAAATATAATAATTATATATAAATTAATTAATCAAGTAACTCCACTATTTGTAAAATATAGAAAAACTCACTTTAAGATCTTCTGATTTGTGTTATAATTTCACAAATTGATGTAATTTTCAAATTTTGGATAGAATAAAAATGTAATAGAGAAGATGGTGAAATTCGACGAACTCAATTTTTTTTTTTTTTTTTTTTTTTTTTGAAAAGTTGAGTTACTCGATTTTTCTCTATGGCCTCAGAATTAGCAATTGTTTTTAATCAACTAAAATTCATCGATCTCATTCATTTGAATTGCAGTATACATCTTTTTCAGTGTATGTAATATAAATAAAAAATATGTATGTTCACTTCGTGTTTTAAAAAATGTATTTACGCTTTATAAAACGTATAATTCTCTAAAATTGCTACACGCAAAAAAAGAACCAAAAAATAGTATTTTTATTAAAAATTATTAAACTAATCTATAAAGATTGAAGAAAGGTAAAAAGCAGGAAATTGTACGGTTCAGTGAACACTGCTGGAAAACTAGCGATATTTACTGAATAGTCCAGTAAAATTACCTAGTTTTTGCATGTTTCCAGTTATTACGGATCAATTCAGTAATTTTTATAAAAACTTTTTCTTTGGGTGAAATTCTTTTTTTTGATTTTTGTATCAATAAATGACTATTATCAATAAATGACAAATTGAAGTACATATTTTTTATTATTGTTTATATTATTTTGTCTTACCTTATTGATGAAAATTCTGGCTCGCCATCAATGGACTTACCTATAACACAAAAGACAGTTACTGGGAAAGTGGTCTTTGACTTTCACAGTTATTCAATTTTATACAATAAAATACTCGCTATTCGCTATTTCAATTTCGCGTGCTCTGAATATGTTATTCTGACTTTAATTGCCGGCAAAACGTGGTATCCAATGATGATTGACGTTTAATTTACACTAAGCATTTTCCCTACAATCAAGTTTTGAAGTAATTTTTAACACGACAAGAAAATTAGTAAAGCTTCAGATATATAATTAAAACAAAGCAGTGAATGGATATACATTTTTATAATCCATTTGATGCGTCGTCAATTGATTCAACGACAATTTAATTACGTTTAAGCTTACGTTGAATTTAATTTTCATTTTTAAAGTCTGATTATAGGTTTAATTATCTATAATGAATGCCAATTCATTGAAACGCAATATTAAATGAAAATATTGAAAGGATAACAAATATTGAAAACATTTTTACGACATTTGAATAAATAATACAATATTGATATTTTTTGCGACAAATTCTCCTACTTTTAACATTAAAACGTAAAGAAAAATAATATTTTAAATTCTTCTTTTTAATTTTGATAAAATCATGTTATGAAAAACTTAAATTCACTCACGGTTTTACAGAAAATTAATTTCTTTCAAAATAAAGTAATTTATACATATTATAATGAAACTCTGTGTAAATGTACGGATATTTGTACGTTTAACGAAAAGAACTTTTACCAAATATCTTTTTATATTTTTGTTGCGATTTATAAAATACAATTTTTAATGACACATTTCCAATAATTATTCGCCCCGGTGATTATCGACTTTCGATATATACGAAACACACCGTCCGGTACTGCACTCGAATATAAAACCATCTGACAGACTGCGACGATTTTATCGCAAAACCAGTTCACAAAGTCAAAAAGTTGACACAGGATAAAGGAACACAAATGATTGTCACATACGTACTAGTTGAAAATAAACAAAAACGTGCACCGAAATTAAATTTGATGAGGTTTTTTTATTTTCATATCTATGTAATTGAAATGCCTTTGTGCAAATATGTTTACAGGCCCTTTGACTCGTGAATTTGTTTTCAACTCGCTAACTATGAATTTTCAGTTAAAAATTCAATATTCGAAATGGTGGATAACTAATATAATAAACCAAACGTTGAAAAATTCAACTAATCTGTGAAGATTGGTAAATATATGTATTTTTATGCATTTATATCCATATTTTTTGCTAATCAATATTGAATAAAAATATGAACAATTCGATTGAATCGACTTTCTCAAATTTTCGATTTTTTGAGTTTTTTCCAAGGGTAACTTTTTCCATGTTAGTAGTAACTTTTACAACTACGTTATGTTATTTCGATCGTATAGTTTGATGACAGAAGTAAACATATTTAAGTTTTCAATAAAATAATTAATCAATTCAAATAATTGTATATTCATGAAGGTTTGCCGTGCATGCCATTTCAAAGTACAATTATTTATTTATCTCCTTAAATGGGCCAACGATTGATTTAATACATGAATAATTACAAAAATTGCATTGACATGTATCACAAAAATACGATCACGTTCTGTGATCTGTATTGATGGAAAAAATGTGACGAGAACTTAACATCAAGCCATATTGTAAATATATTTTATCAACGCGTTAAAACAGAGCGAACGAAGCGTCGGAAAGGCAATTCATCTTTTACAAATACGAGAAATATTATGTTAATCAAATTTTATTAATGTGTTTTAGAAGTTAATTTCATTTCAGCTTTTTTATAAATCTGATTGCTAAGTAGCGAATGGGATAAAAAGAAGCAAATAAATAAATAAAAAAATAAAATTGATAAAAAAATATATTTAATTCATTTCAAATTTGCATAATTGTATATTTGATGTTTCCCATTTGTATATTATTCGTATATTTGTTCAAGTGTAATGTATATTATTATGTTTATATATATATATATTCATTTTTTTCATTCTTATATTTAATCGTAAGTGTAACTGCAGTCGCGAAACATCATAATCGTTTAAACTATATAATAATCACCGCAACTTTGTTCCATAAGTTATAAGCTATGCAAAGACATAAATATTTCCAGTCTTACGTGTAAATATAACGTCGCGTCAAAGAGTCATTCAAGTGTAGAATTAAAAATGCATTACTAAATCATGCTCTCGTAAAAGGAAATTCAAAGAATTTACATTTTTTATGAAAGTAACTTATAAATAATAAAGCTTTCATTTCCATTTAATCTTTTTTTATTCAATTCTTTGGAATAAATGAATTATTTCCGGCGCATAGCAATTAACACATACTTTAACGTTTAAAAAGTTAATAAAGTCTATTTGACTTGATAACGTTTTAAGAAACGTTACATTACATTTTAATTTAACTACAATTCTTATGACTATCTGAGGTTAAAATTAACACCATTACTGCATAAATATTTAACGACCATCAAAATGAAAATATTAATTGCTCTTGGAAATATTTGGACCGTTTGGACTATTTCGAATGAAATAACAAAAATAATAAAATGGTATTTGAGAAGATGAATATTACTTTATCTGTTGAGATAGGCGGGGGAAAAGAAGGTTAATGAGTGTAACTGAATATTCATGTTCCAGTGAATTTCATTACGAGCGTACTCGATTATCAAATCATTTTTTTTTTCACCGTGTTAATTTACATGTTATAACGTGTGTAATATACGGAAGGAACACTCATTTGGCTGCAAATGCGATCGTTTAATGAAATCAAGTTAGCGATGCGACTTTTAGCGATATTCATTGGATGTAGCTGAATATGAGTAGATTCGTAACTGATAAAGCAATAATAAAGAAACAATATGTTGAAAATTTATAATAAAATTCTTTCGGAGCTCTAAAACAAATTGTAAGAATTTGTAATTTATTACAAAATCAAGAAAAATTACAATTTGCTATTTGTATTAATATTCAAAATATATATAAAATTAATGAATTTGATCTTTGGTCATTTTTAAATCGGAAGTTTAAATATGCAACGGAATATGAGAAAAATTACACCCGAAAAATTACGTAAACGTAACCAAGTTACTTCACATTAAATTTTCTGTTTGTCACAGTAAATCTTTCATCTGCTATATTTCTCGTCAAAAATAAAAAAAGCATGATTGTTAATTTCACCGATTACTAAATTAGTAAAAGTAAAAATTATAATTATTTTTGAAGCAATATTTATTTCGATTCAACAATTTGTTTGTTCGATTGAAATTAATCATTCAATATGATTCAATTTTTTGATTAAAGAAAGTTATTGTTCGATGTTGTGTAATCGATATATAAACGAACCTCTTCCTCGAAGCAAAATGTGACCAGCCGAAAGTTAGCCGTACGGCGCGCCCTTTCGAAACGAAGTAACGCGATTTACCGAGTAGCTCATTAATCGCCGCAATTGACCATTAATTGCGGTGAACGCGCCCGTCCGACGCATTTAAGTCTTCACTACTGGCCGAGCCGGCGGGTTCGCGTGACCAAGGTTGGCCGTGTGATTCGGCGTCGTCGTACCGAGTCGAAAATGTGCTTACAGTCACGCGAACTTCGGCCTTTCCGCGGCCTCTCGGCGATCTGTTTTCGTTGCTGTGCGAATTCGCGGCCGCATAACAAACCAGAAAATCAGTTCAAGTTGAACGCGCCACACTTTCGAGCTTTTCGACCAGCTGAGTCTTGCTGTTGTCGTGATTTTCGAGTTTAAATCTCCTTTCTTTTTTCTTTTTCGAAGAAGACACATTTTTTTTAATTATTGAAAAAGTATTATAAGTTTATGCAAATGAAAGAAACTATTGAAAAAAAAATCTTCAAGTGCGGTGAAAAGTTTTTTGGATTTTCAACCCATTTTATGTGATGTTCGTAGCAGAGCTCATATTTGACCAAAATGTAAGATATATTTATATTTCGAACGCGAGTGTTTCATTTTGAGAGACTATCTGTCTATAGCATTGTTTCACACTAAAAAATACTCTTTTTGGGAAATATTAAAATACAAATTTTTTGGACCCAAAACGAAAAATGTTGGATCAAAAAGATATTTTGAAGATGGAGATGTTTGAGAAATGTGAGAATTTGAGACACATTAAAGTATTTATAATTGCTATTAGCGCCAAAATATTATCGAAGCAATCTAATATCAAAATCAAGTGTTTCAAGTAAATCATAAACGAGAAAATTACTTTATTTTCAAACACCTTGTACTCTCTTGTATCATTTTCTTAAAACACCCTCAAAACTAAGTTTCTACAGACCAGCTATAAAGAAACAAACTGAAGAAGCAAAAAATGAAAAAGTAGCGGCAAGAGCGTTCATTAAAAAATTACATCAACGGAAATGCGAAAGATCCATCAAAAAATTACCCCAATTTCAACTCTTAGTTCAGAAAATCTTTCAACTTGAGAGGAGAGACTGTCGTGGGCTGAAAGTTGGAGCAAAACAAGTGGATGGAAATGAAAGGAAGCGCACGAACATTTTACGCGAAAAAAATAAGGGAGAAATGGGTAGGAAATAAAAAGCCCGAGGGAAACAGTCGATGGGTGTAAAGCATAATAAGCACGCCGAGTAGCTTGTACAATGTCGCGCACTGTTTGTTCGCTCGCGAATAACGCTCCGGTGGTTTACCCGACTCGTTCGTTAAGTTTCTTCTGTTTCGACACAGCCGGCACTTTCGATCGCATCTTGAAATCGAGCGTTGATGCATCGGGAACGACGTTACGAGCGCGAATCTCATTATCGGTTACTTTCCTCAATTTTTTATTTGTATAAGTAATAATTTTTTTATCTATGTACAGAGTGCAGTGAAACGACTTTAGATTACGATGCAGTTGCAATATTTTAATTGAAAAAAAATGTTAATACAGATACGCTTTTCAACTTTTATTAAAACGAAAATAAAAATAAATGTAATTTGAAATTTATTTAAAATAAAGATGGACAAGTAGTGTTTTGAAATTTGATTATATTTTTAAATTATTTTTACTAAATTTCACTATATTTTTCATTGTTATTGGCTTTGATATTAACACAGTATTAAAGAAAGACAGAATTATATTTATAATAACACAAATCCATTCCTAATAAAAATGAAATTTCTACGTAACTCTAGATTAGCAAAATTACCGTAAGAAAAAACAATGACGACCGAAATTTGAAAATGTAATAAATGCAAAGTAATACCTTATTCGTTTCATAAGTCGTAGCTTTAACTTTCTTAAGAGTATGCACAGTCGTAATTAAAATTATCGATCGTTCCCATTATTTTATTAATCACCATAACTGTAATTATCGTTCTTATCGATTACTTTATTTTTCATTTCTTGCGGCACAATTACACCTGTTCCACATGCTCATAAAAAAAAAAAAAAAAAATGATTAACTTTTATCTCTGACTTACATTCAACATCCTCGATACGTTTTAATAATACCGAGAAACAACGAGCCATTTCGTGCGTTCCATCTTTTTCTCATTCGTCAAAATTAATCGCCTGCAACTTCTTCGCTGCGTACGTGTTTAATAGTACGTTCGAGAAGGCACCAGGAGAGGGCATTATCATAGCGCGGCGATCGTCGACGAGCAAAAAGAGCGAACCCGCGCTGACGGCAAATCGATCTCGCTTTATTTATACAAATATAAGCTGCGTGCGTGCTCGAACGCATTTGTACGAACGAGGTCGGACGAGGATCGGCTCTGCAACCATTGATTTGCCAGCCTCAATTTTATTGCGCCCTTTTTATCCTCCTTTTTTTTCTATCTCCCGTCAATTTTATCCGTCAAAACGCGCCCGCGTGATACCCAAACGCGCAAATGTTTCACGCAACGAATCATTTTCATCGCTTTACAGCTCGGTTTAACATCGTTTTTGTTCAATCGCGGTAACGGGGTTTTCTTTTATTTATCTGGTAAATTTACTTGTACGAAACGACAGGTTCAATGGGTGTGACGTTTATATACATGCTTTTTTTCCGGCTGAAGTGAAAAATAACTTTAATATTAAATTTACATCTTCCATCGGTTTTGTGTGTATATACAACTTTACACATACGCATGAACACAAAAAAATTTAATCAAAGTATTACATTTTAATTTTTCCATGTAAAAAGATCTTTTTTTCAAAGACTATCAAAATGGAAATTATTTTTAATTAAAATAAAACTTTTTGGGCTAAAAGAATATTTGTAAAAACTTTATTTTACACTCAGAACACTTTATTTGGATTAATTAATAGGCTCATATTTCGTATACGAACTTAATAAATATTTATTTGAATAAAAAAAAGACTAAAAGTGATTTTGTAACTTTAAATGAATCTTCATTTGTTATAATTTTTTTCAATCAAATAAAATTTAATTCCAGGATATTTACATTTGGTTCAAATTAATTTTTCTCTGAATGTACCTTTTTTTATCAGTTTTTACAATTTCAAAACATCATTTTAACACGTTTTTCGAGTTGGGAAATTTTTTTTTATATTTGCCATACCTTTACTGTTGCAGGAACAAAGCAAAAACGTTCGCTTTCGATCACTGCTTTTATTCGCTGGACCCGAGGATGGAGAATTTCGCGAGCCAGGACGTCGTCTTCGACGCCCTGGGTCGCGATATTTTGGACAACGCGTTTCAGGGTTACAACGCCTGCATTTTCGCATACGGCCAAACTGGTAAATACAATAATATTTGTTGCTGTTATTCTTCGAACCAAATTCTTGAAACACATTTTTTTATCCAAAATGTTCTCTAAAATATAGCGTACTGAAACTTAGCGTACTCGTGCGCAAATTAAACATTTGCACACTAGTATGCAAATAGTGTATATCACTAAGTTTTAAGATAATAATCCTTCAAACTATCATTTTTTTGTCATGTAATATATTGTTTGCAGACTAGTGCGGAAAGTAACCATTTTACTAACTTGTATGGATTTTAAATTTAGCAAATTTTTTCGGAATGATTAAATTTCGTCATAATTCACTCTTCAGAACCAAAAGGAGTATATATGTTTAAAGTTTCAGATGTAAAAGTCTGCTAAAGATCAAAATATTTAAATTAAAAAATTTTGGCGTATTGTTCATTTGTGACGAAATAAGCCTCATTCTGGGATTACAAAATCAGTAAATTTTCAAAGATTGATTTTTTTTTAATATTGACCAACCACGTGGCTATGTTGTTTAGGTTCCGGCAAGTCTTATACGATGATGGGTAGCGGCGATAACAAAGGAATTATTCCACGACTCTGCGACAGTCTTTTCGACATGATCGCGAAACGGCAGAGCTCCGAACTGTCGTACAAAGTCGAGGTGTCTTACATGGAAATTTACAACGAGAAAGTTCACGATCTGTTAGATCCGAAGCAAAATAAACAATCCCTCAAAGTGAGGGAACACAACGTCTTGGGACCTTACGTCGACGGCCTCAGTCAGCTGGCGGTCACGTCGTTTCAGGTTTCAAAGAGCTCCTACAATCACAACCCCAAGCAAAGTTATAGTTCGTCGACTAACGAGCCACTAGTTTTACGGCGACGTCAACGCTATGCTTCAGACTTTTACGATGACGCCTTTGAAATCCTTTTAATCTTATTAGAAGATCATTAATACCTTTCTTTCTTCTGTCGTTGACAACGAAAATTCATATTAAATTGATCGATCGATTCGATAACAAATTATTTTAAATTAAACAAATAATTTTAAATTATTTTAAATTATTTTAAACCATGAAAATAGCTTTTCGTTTTTACTCAACAAGTTATTATGAACCAGAAAATTATAACTTTGCTTGATGCATTTTTTTGAAACGCAAGATAATAACAATTTCGCGGTGACGTTTCATTCAGGACATCGACAACTTGATGACGGAGGGTAATAAGTCGAGAACCGTGGCAGCAACAAATATGAACTCAGAAAGTTCAAGATCTCACGCCGTGTTTACCGTGATACTAACGCAGACGCTCACGGACGCGAAGAGCGGGGTCACTGGCGAGAAGGTGTCGCGAATGAGCCTCGTGGATTTGGCAGGGAGCGAAAGGGCTGTGAAAACTGGTGCAGTGGGCGACAGACTGAAGGAAGGAAGTAACATAAACAAGTGCGTATAGATTGTTTATTCCCTGTTTTAAAAACAAATTTCAAATTCAAAATGTAATCATTTGAAATTATTATAATTATTTTATTATTCACTTATGTTTTTAATGGAAAAAGATGAAAAATCGGAAAATGACCAAATTCATTGGAATCATTACTAATAATATTTATGCTAGTAATTTAACAGTTGTTCCTCGTCCCTTCAATTCATCCACCACCGTTTCCTTCGTTTTCAGATCCCTGACAACGCTGGGTCTAGTCATTTCCAAATTAGCCGACCAGAATTCTGGTGGCAAAAATAGAGATAAATTTGTACCGTACAGGGATTCCGTTCTCACGTGGTTGCTAAAGGTAATTCAATATTTTTTGTGTCGAGAGAAAAGACAGTTAATTAGATCAACGTTAACCCGAATTTGATCGAAGAAACAACGAAACGCAGAATGTATACTTAAATCAACGACTAAATTTTAGGACAATCTCGGTGGCAACAGCAAAACGGTCATGGTGGCTACGATATCGCCCGCGGCAGACAATTACGAGGAAACCCTTTCGACTTTGAGGTACGCGGACCGTGCCAAGAGGATAGTGAACCACGCTGTGGTTAACGAGGACCCTAACGCGCGAATCATCCGTGAACTCAGACAAGAGGTGGAAACCCTCAAAGAGATGTTGCTACATGCGAAGGTAAGGACAACTATAATAAAAGCGATTGAATTCTATTGAATTCCTGTTTTTAATACCAAAATCCGAAGCAACATCTGCTTCAAAACCACCTAGCTAAAAATGAAATATGGTATACCTAGGGTCTCTATCAGATTTACATCACTAATCGACGTCCCAGACAAAGACTAGGCTATTTCAAATTTTGGTTGAAGACTATTTTTAAATAGGAAATTTTGAAATGGCATAGTCTTCAACCAAAATTTGAGATAGCCTAGTCTTTGTCTGGGGTGTCGTAATGTCCTACTAATGACGTATCCAGACAGGGTTTAATAGTCGATAAAAGTTATTCGATTGGTTTCCTTAGAAAATCATCTTAAAATGGTATCCCACGTAGGGACTATACAATTACTTATTGTTGCATTCCTACGAGATCCTGATATTCGTGCCTGGAGAGCTTTATAAACGTAATATTTACCCAACCAAAACCATATCCCAGCCATGTTAAAATTTTTACCTGGGCAACATTTTCGGTAGCCATTTGACTTGGATCAAATGGCACGATAAATGAGCGAACGATTGACTCATTTTACAGGGTCAGGGCTCGGTGGTGGGCCAACAAAGGACAGACATCACGGAGAAGATCTCGGAGTCGGAGAGACTGATGAAGGAGATGTCGCAAACGTGGGAAGAAAAGCTCGTCAAGACGGAGAGGCTACAGCACGAGAGGCAGCAGGCTCTGGAAAAGATGGGCATCAGCATCCAGGCCTCCGGCATTCAAGTCGAGAAGAACAAATACTACTTAGTCAATTTAAACGATGATCCTAGTCTCAACGAACTCTTGGTCTACTATCTCAAGGTGCGAGACAATCATATAAAGCATACATAAAACGACAATGAAACATAAATGAAAAAAGAAGAAAGGTATACAAAAGAGTGTAGAATTGAAGTTGAACATTAACTTCCAACCAATGAAATTGCTGCGTCACGTATCTAGATCTACCTGATTGGTTACTACATTCAAAGTTCACCTTCAATTTTACAAACTTACATTTTTTTAAACTAAAAAATTGAAATTGAATATTTAAAAATAAAACCCTTTTGATAAGCTGAATATAGTAAATAGAGCTTGATGCACCCTTTAAGACAAACGCACCATTTAAAACCACATTACACCCCAATATCCATACCTTCCAAGCGCAACAATGTCGAGTCGCACCGTCTTAACCCACGCCGCCACTTCGTCGGAACTTTTTATGCTTGGAAGCGCCCCGTCGACGTTTTGCGAGAGAAATAGAGTTCAAATAAAGACCGATAACCGAGCACAATGGCGTACAAGCGGTACATGAAAAGCTCCGAGTGTGAATAGCTTGAATGGTTTGCAGGAAAGAACTTTGGTCGGCGGCCGCTCGGCAAAGACGCAGCAGGACATTCAACTGCACGGCCTCGGCATTTTGCCGGAACACTGCATCGTGACAATAGAGGAGTCAGGGCTGTACATGACGCCGCTGCCGGGCGCCAGGTGCTTCGTCAATGGCACCCAGGTCGTCGAAAAGACGCCGCTCTTGCACGGCGACAGAATCGTCTGGGGCAATCATCACTTCTTCAGAGTTAATTGCCCGCGAAGTTCGACAGGTGAACGACGTTAAATCGTGGAGTACTATGTTCTGAGAAGAGTTACGGGTATTCCAGAGTACATGGAAAATGCGCTCATAAAAATCATAACGGAAAAATTTTTTGATCAAAGATAAAATTTATCGCGATGTTCTGCCAAGATAAGACTTTCTTGAATCAAGATAAATGATTCAATTTTAAACTGATAAATGTTTTGAGTTTGATTTGAGGTATTGACGAATTATATAATTATGTATTATATTCTACGGTTTTTTGCGCATAGTGAAAAAATTATTAACGACTTTTATACAGAATTTTTCCGAGTTAAAAGTCGTTGATAAAAAAAGCGTTAAATACTTTTTGTGCATGTTTTTTTTATCTAAACCCAAATTACCGGAAAAAAACTCGCTAAAACTTTTCTTCAGCATGTCGCACTGCTTAACGAGATTGAATGAATTGCAGCGCTCAACAGCGAGCCGCAAACGCCAGCACAAAATATTGATTATAACTTCGCCAGGGAGGAACTCATGCTCAATGAGCTGTCCAATGATCCGATACAAAGAGCGATCGCGCGACTCGAGAAACAGCACGAGGAGGATAAACAGGTGAGCGCGGTGGCTTTGATTCGATTCTTTATTAGCGAGCGACTTTTGATGCCTACGCGTATCCTCGTTTGCTTTTCGATAATCCGACACAAACGAACGCTTTTAATAACGCTTTAATTGACAGCGACGAGTGGGTTTTCATCGACAAGATGCAGTCATGAAAATAAGACTTTCCTTTCGAAATTATATGATTTCAGTTGGCATACAAAAAATGTAACCGTGCATTATTTTTATTGAACTGCGCTCAATTTTCTTAAAACAACATTTATAATAATGGAAAAAGTTTCAAATTAAATCATAAAACAAATCACGAAAATCATATTTAAATTGCATTGAGAAAACTGAATAGAAAAGATTACCACTTAAATGGTAAAATTAACGAACTAAATTAGTTTCTGTGAATTTAAGTGGTAAATTTACTATTCACTTATAACTTCTACGACGCTCTTTAAATTTAAAAAAAAAATTTCAGTTTTTTAAAGTGTATATTCACTTTCTGTAAGTGACTAAAGTGATCTCCCTCATTTAATGAAGTACATTAATATTTTTTGTAAAAGTAAATTAGTACATTTTGAAATATACTTTACAAAAACTGAAGTTTGTTTTCAATCAACGTAAATCCTTTTGGAGCAAAAGTACTAATTTGGAAAGAAAAATATTAAATTTTCTTTAAAAATGGTGATATTTTAGTCGATTGTGTAACTTCTATTAAAAAAAAGGATCCTTTTAAACAAAAAACATGCCTTTTCGTAAAATATTTAAATGGAAATCTTTTTCGATTGAAATGAAAAATGGTTGACCAAAAGGATATTTTTCAAAGTGTGCCAACTCGTTTTCATTGTCGTCATTCCAAATTCGAGTGAGATTAAATCCTATTGCACGGCTCGTCAATAATTCGTTAGCGAGTCAAAGGCCACTGAATACGATTGCCACGACTTCTGCCTGTAGGTGGCACTCGAGAAACAAAGGCTGGAGTACGAGCGGCAATTTCAACAACTGCGAAACATACTGTCGCCAACCACGCCTTACTCCCCTTACGTGCCGTACGACCCGCTGCGCGGCAACCAGGGCGGCAAACTTCCGGCCTGCACGCCGACCACGCAGATGCGCGTGGAGAAGTGGGCGCAAGAACGCGACGAGATGTTCAAGCGGAGCCTGGGCCAACTCAAGACCGACATCCTGAAGGCGAACTCGCTCGTTCAGGAAGCCAACTTCCTCGCGGAGGAGATGGGCAAGCAGACCAAGTTCAGCGTCACGCTGCAAATACCGCCCAACAATTTGAGCCCCAACAGAAAGGTAAACCATTTCTTTGCATTTCAATCCAGTCTACTTTGTTTAGTTTCATTTGCACATCTTGGACAAGAAAACGGCGAAACTTGAAAGTTTGTAACGTTGGGAAATGAGGGAATTTGAACTTAGTTGGAGTTCGAAGGGTTGCGCGAGGTAAGAGGTAATCATGTAGGTTGATAATGTATAAAATAGCGGAGTGACAAGTTTTGAAAACAAAGTTTATAAGGGGAATTTGATAGTTAAAACAGAGATAGGTTGTAATTTGTATTGTAATGCTATAAAAATTAACAAACACGTGCTTGGCAATGTTCTTTCTTGAATTTTTATGTTTGAGTTTATAATTTAAAAGTAATCAGATGATAGGGGAAGATGTGACAACGCTGTAAAATATTTGGTAGTTGGTATCATTGAATTCGTGTAATGATACCAACTATGGAACAAGAGCTTCTTTTAATATTTTATAACGAGAAAACTGTGAGTTGAAAAATGTTTGAAAAATTCAGTTGCCAGTTTCATAACGAGGACAAGAACATGAGATTTAAAATTTATTGTCCATGGTATCTTGTTAAGTAAATGCAAAAATCTATTTTTTGGAAAAAGGTGATATATCCGCTAACGAATAATATAATGAAAAAGGATGAGTTTAGTCGTTTGAATATTTCGCCATGTTTAATTGTTCAAACTCAAATATTGTTACTCATCTTCACGAATTATGTGCACACTACATTTTATTAAACATCAATTTTTGTTCTGACAGATTTAATTTATGAATTATATTAATTTAAGTTCTGTTTAGTTGATCAACCAATCACTGATTTAGTTGTCTTTTGGTTTTTTTCTTTTTTTCTTTCCTAACACACTTGCGCATACATAGAGTGTGTTTTTCCAGCGCGGAGCTTTCGTCAGCGAGCCCGCTATTCTAGTTAAAAGGGCCAACATGGGTAGCCAAGTTTGGTCCATGGAGAAGCTTGAGAACAAATTGGTCGACATGCGGGACATGTACGAGTCGTATCCAAACAATTGCCAAAGGCTACCTGGAGTGAAGGTAATTTTTGGCTAATAGCGAATTTAAAGGCACCTACTACAACCTAAACCGAATACATATTTCCAACCTCTTTAGTTTCCTTTCAACTTCCTTTCAGCCTCGAAATTACAGTTTTGAAATTATCCTCACTATTGAGGCTGAAAAAAAAATGATATTTTAAGCTTTTCAACCTCTTTGACTTCCTTTCAACCTCCTTTCGTACATCAAAATATTTCAAACCAGGAACATATTTACCTACAACGACTTTAATCCACCTATCATAAATAACAATCCACTTAAAATGAGAATACTTTTTCTTAAAGTGCAACGATTGATAACTCCATAAAAAACTTTTCAGGACGAAGTTCTAGGAAAAACGCAGGATCCTTTCTATGAATCCCAAGAGAACCATAATTTAATCGGAGTGGCGAACATCTTCCTGGAGGTGTTGTTCCACGACGTTCGGCTGGATTATCACACGCCGATAATCAGTCAACAGGGCGAGGTCGCTGGTCGACTGCAGGTTGAGATAAGTCGGATATCGGGACAGTTCCCTCAGGACCGCATCTGCGAGGCGGCGTCCGAAGCGTCGACAGACTCGGGCTCGTCCGAGGTCGAGGATTACAACGGCTCGAGTCACATAACGTGTCGCGTGACAATAAAACAGGCCAGTGGCCTTCCGCTGTCGCTCAGCCACTTCGTTTTTTGTCAGTACATGTTTTGGGGCTACTCCGAGCTATTCGTCGTTCCACCGGTGGTTAACACCGAGTTGCCCACGTCGAATTGCGCCACCGGTCAGAAGGATTCACTGGCATTTAAGTTCGAGCACACCAAGGACTTCACTGTCCCAATTACTGAAGAATTTATGGAACACTGCGCTGGTACGACTACTTACATGAATAGAAATAGACATTTTTCAAGTCTTTAAGAGAGAGTCTTTTGAGTAAGAATATAAAAAATTTAATGTCTTAAATTTAGCTTAAATTAAAAGTGATATCATAAATTTTCTGTAATAGTTTGTGTATGTATTTGTATGCGTTTATATAATTATCGAAGTTCAGTAAAAAAATATTGACATACTACACGTTGATTTTGGATTTGAGTGAAGTTTCCAACTTTTTTCTCCTAATAATTTGAGCAATTGATTAGTAGTGCAAAATCAAATCAAATATATAGTTGTATACTGTACAGTTTTTTGTGAGTAGTGGACACACTGATGAAGAATTTTATTCATCGTTTTTTCAAACAAAATTTCGTCATCTTCATGCATATGATTTTGAGTCAAAATATTTTACATAAATACAAGTATATGAAGTTTCCAAAATTTTCTGTCAATAAATTCGAACTTCGATCCTCACCATTCTTGTATAAAAATTGTGCTAAAAATGAAAAATAACATTTCATCTAGCATAATTTTTTTATGTTTGAATTCGTTGATAAAGAAACGTTGGCAATTTGACGCGCGTCTCATTCATTATATTCATTAAATAATGAAGATGATAATAACATTCGATAACTGAAATTTGCATTAAACCCTCTTACTTTTTCACCCTCTCTTGACTCATTTGTTAATTACAAGCATGGTCTCATCTCGTCATTGTGTCATTGTTTGTCGAGATTAATCGTTGCGCTTTTCAGAGGGTGCTCTGAGTATAGAAGTGTGGGGTCACAGAAGTGCTGGCTTTTCACGAAGCAAACCAGGGTGGGAGGTGGAGCAAAAGCAGTTAGCTAAAGCAAGGTCGTTGGCTGATAGGTGGTCGGAACTCACAAGGAAGATTGAACTTTGGGTGGAAATTCAAGAGTTAAATGATCAAGGAGAGTATTCCCCGGTCGACGTCGTCGTTAAACCTGACATGTGGACAGGTGAAATCAATTGATTCATTAGGTTTAACTATCATATAAATCAATCACTGAAAGAATCAATCATTAAAAAAAGATTTCAATTCAAAATATATAGCCACTTTGAAAATTTGAATAAAAAAATTAGATCAAATGAAAGCAAATAGATGGTCAAATGACGGAACCGATTTGATTCCGTTAAAGTCATTGGGTCTAATTAAACGTATTTCCCACTGGATATGCAAATTGACTCCAAGTTTCTTGATTCAGGTGGAATATATCAACTGAGACAAGGTCAACAACGGCGTATACAGGTGCGAGTGAAGCCGGTGCAAAATTCCGGCACTTTGCCAATAATTTGTCAATCCATACTAAATATTGCGGTTGGGAGCGTATCTGTGAGAAATCGCTTGCAAATACCACTGGACAGTTATCAAGATGAAGATTTAAGTATACTCCGTGAAAAGTGGAGCGATGCCCTCATGAGAAGGAGGCAGTATTTGGATCAGCAAATTAAAAATCTCATCAATAAACAAGGTGAATGAAAAACATCATCAGATAAGTCTTTTTATGTTTTTGTAACTGTATATCGATGGCTGAGAAGAACTTCTATTTCCAAATTTGCAATGATAAAACCTTATTCGTGAATGAGTGATAAAAACCCCCTATACTTTCATTGTTAAATTAAGAATTTGTCAGGAATTTTGATAATATGAAACTGAGAAGAAAAACCCCATGATCAAATTGATAATTTAAAGCCCCCATTTCCAAATCAGCAATAAAAAAGCCCCATTCTTTCTTCATTGTTGATTTAGAAATAAGGTCTTTTCATTTACAAATTTGGAAACTGAGGGTTTTTCATTGCAAACTTTGAGGTTCATTGCCAACAGAGCGTTCTTCTTTCCAGTCATCGGCGTATAATAATATTTACTGAAAATAGTTTTCGTTTTAAATTTGTAGTGGAAAACATGTTCAAGAAAATACTAATAAAGGCGAATTATGTTGTTAGATAAATCTGAACAAGATATAGAACGAGAACAAAGCCTAGTCGATCAGTGGGTAAGTCTAACGGAAGAGCGAAATGCCGTTTTGGTACCTGCAGCTGGCTCGGGTATACCTGGTGCGCCAGCGGATTGGATACCACCACCTGGCATGGAACCACATATTCCAGTTTTATTCCTCGATCTCAATGGTATATACCGCATCCGTAATTACTTACATTATGGTGATTCTTCAGTCAAAAACGCGTAAAGAAAACAAATTAAATCACGGAACTTTGAGCTAGAAAGAGACGAAGATCAACTGAAGAATGACCTGATACCTCATGATATTTAGTTGATCGATAATTACAATAGTCTTTTAATTAAAATATCCAATAGTTAATACAATATTAGATATCGAAATTGCTAATATTTCAATAATTTATCAATGATTTTTACAGCTGACGATCTCTCGACTCATCAGTCAGGTGAAGAAGTGTCTGTATCAGGTCTAAACTCCATTCTGCCAAAAGAGCATGGGAATAAATTTTATAATTTGCCAATTATAAAGCATTTAGAAAAGGATGTGTGTGCAATCGCTGCATGGGATTCCAGTATACACGATAACATCCATTTAAATCGTATCACTAATGGTAAATAATAAACCATATAATTTCAAATAATTAACATTACTTCAATACCGTTTGTATTCTACTATAATGATTAAGAATAATTCAACCACTCTCACTATGTATATTAAATTATGAAAATATCTAAAAATGTATTTTTATTAAAGAGACTCTAGAAATTCAATTACATGATATATCGTTGATTCTGAATTATCAATTTGCAAATGACTTTATCGTCTTTATTTGGAACTTTCCAGCAAACGACCGGGTGTTTCTGATCCTGAAGACGACGGTGCGCTTATCGCATCCGGCCCCGATGGATTTAGTCTTGCGCAAGAGGCTGGCGCTGAACATATACAAGCGGCAGAGCATTACAGATCGGATTTTCAAAAAAATCGTTCGCACCGACTGCTTGTCGCAAACGGGTGTTACGTACGAGGTAGTATCCAATATACCAAAAGCCAGCGAGGAACTCGAAGATAGAGAGAGTTTAGCACAAATCGCTGCTAGCGGCGAAGATAGCAGTTTATGCGATGGCGAAACATATATTGGTAATCGCACTTCGATCCAATCGTCATTTAAATTCATAAGAAAGATATAAAATTAATTGTCACTTACAAATTAGAATTACCTCAACATTATATTGGATAAAGAAGTTATAACAGTTTATAGAAAGATAAACGAGAATATAAAAAATAATATAGTTTTTTCAATAATCAGTAGTTTATTATTGAAGATCGTTTAAGATTCAAATAAATATTAAAATAAAGAAGTGAAAACAATTCACTGTTCGATATCAGCATTAACAATTAAAAAGGAGTTAAGTAATTTTTAAGTCCTTCTTTCGCTTCAAAAAAATACTTAAAAACTACTAAACTTCTTATTTGACTTAAACTTCTCTTTTGCGATGCATAGAATCTATTTTTACTCATAATATAAAATTATAATCGAAACAATTATTTTCTTATTAAAGTCCCTAACTTGGTCGGAACGGACGTCTGATACCTTTTTAATTAACAGCCACCGGGGAAATTATTGTTCCAGTTCTTAACTCGAGCGCGTTTCATTTACAGAGAAATATACCCGCGGCGTGTCGGCCGTGGAGAGTATCCTAACGCTGGATCGATTGCGACAGAGTGTCGCGGTAAAAGAATTATTGCAAGCACAAGGTCAGCCGTTGATGCGCAAGACAGCGAGCGTGCCGAACATCTCGCAGGTACTACTGCCACTACGTCGTCTCGGACGCATTGTATGCTTTTTATTTATTTTCGTCACGTTCGCCGTTTCCTTGCTCAACTTTTCCACGCGTCAATAACATCTCTATCTTCCATTACTCAATTTCCATTTCATTCTGTTACGTACAATGCGTTTCACTTTCATGTGCATTTACATGTACATTAGTTACACGTATGCATGCTTGCTGTACACATATTGTATATATAATGAGAAAACCATATTGTAGAGAATCTGTGTACCTTGCTGACCCAATCAAATTATTTTAATTTCAATTATTTTAACCAACATATTGTCAAGAGTTTGCAGATAGTAAAAATATACGTCTGACATTGTAACTTATAACCTACAAATATTTCGGCGCGGGAGGTACGGGCCACCTGAGTTGTAGATAGCGCACTTTGAAGTATAGAATGGTATTAATCTCGAAGCGATCAGTTAATTACAGTACATAGTTTAAAATTACAATGTTGAATAAAAGCAGTATGTACAATATGGTTTTTTTCGTTTTTTTTTTTGGTGAAGGGTAGATAGTGAACATAGGGTTTTACTGATCTTGGGTTGTAACAACTTAAGTATTGTTTCTGTGTTTTTAAAGCATGTAAATGAAACTTTGTTTTATCAGCAAATTACAACTTGGAGAAATTTGTTCAAAGTAAAGTCTATTCTTTCACTGTTTTACTCAATTCTTGTACGAAAATAGGAGGAAAGTACAAAATAAAGTAAAATATAAAACTGTATAACAGCTTGATAGTATATTTCGAAATTTTCACCGAGCAAGGGAAGATGCGATAACAATTTTTATTTGAAATTATATAAGCTTAATGTACACCTTAAAACAGTATAATCATAAAAAATTGACCTTTCTAGCTGCAAGTAGTATTATTTACTAGCACTGAAATCTCACAATCGCCTTTACACAATGAAACCTATTTTTCAACAGATCATGCGATTTGACACGTCAATGGATTCCTTGAACGTGACCCGCTCCGAGAGCGTGACAGATCTCAATTCCGAACTGAACAACGTGTCGCATCCACGTCGCAGCTCCGTCGGTCACGCGAGGAACGAGGAGAACTTCATAACGACGCCGCCAAAACCTTTTGGAATCGGTAAGAACTATTTATTTTTCATAACTCCAGATAAGAAATTATTTAACAATCATTTCAACTGCGAATTTACACTCAAAAATAAGTCACGGGGTAAGACTCATTGTCTCGTCGAGATGAAAGTCGACGTTTAAATAATCGACGTGTCGATACCACCGACCTGGCTTGGTCGAAAATTTGAAAGAACAGAGATAATGCACCGTCTATAACATCACAATGCCTCAAAGAAGAATATATATATTTCATACAGATAGATAGATGTGTACAAAGACTATTAAGTATACACGGAACGTTATATATTTGAGCAGTTCGATCCACCGACAATGAACTATTAAATTCATCCATTGTTGCTGCAAGTTCTGTTAAATGCAACAACGAACCTCTTACGTAAATTATAGATTTATGATATTTAAACCCTTGTAATTGATTCGCTTGGAAACAACTTAACTTTCCCCGACATCTTTTTGGGTGTAAATTATTTGGCGTACATTTATCAAAAGAATTAAATTTAGCCGTTGAAAAAAAAGTTTTCCTGCATTATACATTCGACTATTACACTCACTTAATTCAGCCATTCATTAACTTAACGACCTATATCTCACGATTCTACATATTAATTCCGACCTAAATGCATTGGAAATTGATAATTAACTTGTTCATCTTTTCCGCAATTACTTTTAACAATTGTCAACGGTACTGACCTTAGTACACCAGCAAAAAGGTAATTGTGACAACAAAATTCAACAAATCTGCTCTTCTTGCGTCAGCCCCAATATGACAGCACTGCGATGTCAAATTTCATGTATAAGACTTGAAGCAGCGAAAAAAAAAAATATATCAACTTTTTTTTATTTTAATTATTTTTATCCAGATGACGCGGTCATTCGATCTTCGGTGTCAAACAATTTGACAAATCAATTGATTAGTCCATCGATTAATCTTATATTAATGTACAATTTATAACTAGTACGACTTTTTGAAAAAGATTCAAATTGTGTAGTTTGTTGAAAATTAATAGATTAAAATCAAAACCATTAAATCAAATTAAATGTCAGTTTTAGATTGAAAAAAAAAAAAAAAAATTGAATGACCGCAGAATCAAGCTTATCAACAACACAAATTTCGATAACTTTCTTAAAGTTATGCACCCAATATGCAAAATGAGCGCTATGCTGCCGATTGGTGGTTGGAACGAACAAACGCCCTGTAGTATATCGACACTTTTTTTTTCAGACCTGATTGGATTGCTATTTTAGTAGTACATTATATTTTTACTAAAGCCTTACTTCATGTGTACGGCGTTTCTTATTTGCCTACCAAATGGAATATAAATTATTTCAAATCGTTTGTTATCACGGATTTGAATGCAATTTCGTTAGTGCGCTTCGTACACCGTTACCAGATTCTTATCTTAACTTTGATTTATTTTATAACGCTTATATCGATTTATCATTGGCATTTATCTACTATTTGATACTTAGGGGGACGTGTCCCTTGGCCTTTTTTAGAGTGAACTACTTTTTTCTTTATCACCAATAGGCTTTCGGCCATATTTTTTCTGACTGCCTTGAACAGCTTTTGTAAAAATAAGAGAGAAGGAGAGAGTAAACGAAAATATTTAGCAATTTACTTGACGTACATTTGACTTCAAACTTGTATTATTTTATATTAAGATATGTGGCTTGTGCTGTGTTTTTGGTGTGCATATATAACTATTAAGGTGGGTCCAATAATAGTATATTATTTAACGAAGAAAAAATGAGTTTGAAGTTGGTAGTCAGACGGCCTACCAACACAAAAATTATTTCTACCAAATTGAGTACGATATTTTTTTGTTCGAGAAAATTAAATATGGCTGGTATCACGAGTTAAAGGTAAATGATACCAACCGTACTTTATTTTCGATTTAGGAAAATTTGATTTTTGCAATTTTTGATAAGAAAACGTGTGCAACCACGCAGCTCGCTTTTGTTCTCGTTTCTTCAGTTACCTAGAAATTTTTATTTTTACGACCCACCCTAATGTGTGTATATATATACATACATATATATTTCGTCATACATTTATACTTCAGCCTCAAAGTTGTTAGTGCGTAAGAAATTTTCAACATTTTCTAATCTATTCAGAAGTGAAATATGGTTTTACTTATGTTTAAACGAAACTAAGAAAAAGCGCGAAATACAGAAAAATTGAAGTAATTGAAATGTAAAATACTTAAACAAATTGAAAAGTAAAGTTATACGAAAAAAGAGAGAAAGGAAAGTTAAAAATATTTGATTAACATGTTTACGCACGTTTTTATCATGATATTTTCACTTGATTCAATAACAGTAAATATTGATAAATCATCAATATAAAAAACACAAAAAAATGAAACTTAATTAATTTAAATAATTTTCTTTGTTCTTCTGTTTAAAACTACGTCTACTACTTCTACTACTATTTTGGCCCACGCAAGGCTCCATTCTGAATTCAGGTAAAAATGGAGTCTTGATTGAACGTATGATCGTGTTGCCCTATCGGGCACCGGTGACTTAGAATATGTGTTTTTGACTGACTGAAACCTTTACTGTTGTTTAGTTCATCTCATTGTAACAACGGTCCTTGTGAACCATGTTAATGACACTGTTGAATTAGAAGTAGGGTTTCCAAAAATCATGATTTAAAAAAAAATCAATTTTCGTGTCTAAATTTGATTTAAATCAGATTTAAATTTAAAAAATTGTTTCTTTACTACAAAATTGTTAATGTCTTGTAAAAATAACAATATCAATGTATCTTCTTCAATTTGATGTATAAAATTAATTTAATTTTAGAAATTAAATCAATTTCGTTAATCAACAATCAAAAACAATTTTACCAGTTAATTAACAATACGCTTAAAGTTGGAAATTCAAAAACTTTATAAACTGTGCCTATATACAATCATTGAAATCCAAAGAATAAGTTATGTTTTTCTGAAGTACATTTTGTTTTTGGTTGTATATTATCATATCTGCGTGAATCATTTTTTCCGAATTATAATGCGCTTGTTTAAAATAAATTATCTACATCATTTGTAACTGTTCTTTGTATTCCTTGATACGTTTTATAACTATTTTTTTCTTTAAAACCAATTTAACAAAGTATAAAATAATGTTTATAATTTAGAAACAATTTTTTCATTTCAATCATTGATTTTTTTTAAATCGTAAGATTTAAATCATTTGATTTAAATCGTCGAAACCCTAATTAGAAGTCAATGTTGATAAGTACTTCGATTCTTACCTGACTCAATAACTCGCATGCCTGCACTCCCGGCTCACGTTCTCACCTCCGTTGCATGCGTTGCCTGGAACAGAAAGCGAGAAAGAAAAATTGCAGTATTGAAATAATACAATATTTAAAGCACGCATCTATTCACATTCATCCGGAATTCAGCCCGAAAGGATGAGCTTGCGTGCATTTCGAGTTACGTTACAAGTCAATCATTAATTCAATGATATATAATGATATATAATCAATGATAATGCTGTGTTTGGATGGTACTGTAATTTTGATACTTTTAGTTTCTTCGGATTTCCGAGCATGCTTCGTTTAACCGCACGTATCTTGTATCGATTACCGCTAATGTGCCTACCGCATAATTTTGTACATTACAGACGCAACAAGAGATTCGTGTTGGCATCGAACGAGTTATAATAAATATGCGAGTAATCGCCTTTGGTGGTGAAATCTTGAATTACAAGGTTACGGTTCCGTGTAAAAGAAAATTTCGTAATGAGAAGAGTTAATTGAAATGGATATAAGAAATTGTGTTGTAATCAACTGAGTTTGTATATGCGCCTGGAGAAAAATTTATTTACATCAAATTAAATAAATCAATCATTTATATTTTAAACTAATAAAATTATACTTCGTTCAAATTAATTATTTCATCAAAATTATTTATTTCAATATTTACCTAATTTAATAACTTTCTTTCATCTCATTTTAATAAAAATCAGCTGGATTTGAATTTAATAAATTGTTTTCTTGGCGTGTATTACTATCAATAACAATCACGAATTGATTTCGCTGTCAAATAATGAATACAAAAAATACTTTTGTTGAATTGATAAAATTGTATTAATTCAGCAAAAACTTTTGGTCAAATGACAAAAATTTTTTGTTACTTCGACAATACATTTGGTTAAATGTATAAAATTTACATTTTCTGATAGAATATTGAAGTGAAATTGACATTTATATTCTAATACGGTTGCACACTGTAAAAACAAGAGTTTTAAAGTGAGGCGCTTGTTTTTTAACACAACTACAATGGTTTTTATCAAACAATATTTCATTGCTTGTTTCAATCACTCACACTTCAAAAATCGAATGTTTCAAAATCAATCGCAGTTTATTTGTTTTGTCATAAAACAATATTTGGAACAAGTAAAATGGTAACAGGTGAAGTTAAATAGGCATATAACCACAATCAATTACATATTTCAATTGTACATATAAAAATGTTATATATGCTTTGTACAAAATTGTACAAATTTAATAATTATTGCAAAGTGATACAATAATAATTGAGCTTGAGAACTCGTCTTAATAAAAATATTGGAAAGTAAATTAACTATATAAAGTATATTTATTCCCATATTATATTGTAAATACTGACATTTTTTTTTTTTTTTTTTTTTTTTTTTTTTTTTAACTGGATGCATTTGTCTTTTTTAATCTTTTTTTTTATCTTTTTTTATGTGTACAGCCAATTTCTCTTATACATATCTCCTTTCCAACGATATTAAACATTATCTTTTTGTTTGTCAAGCGCGATTCACTGACACTCACAAGACTCGACTCTTGTGAGTACGGTAGGAACACTTGTGCTCTCGGCACAGTTCTTTTTCCCTATAGCAAGAGATTTGTGCCTATTAATATAGGATCCTAATGAAATTATGATCCGTATTTCTTAATTTGCACTGATGATGTTTGCATGAACGTACAGTGTACATCACGGAACGTGCAGTATTCACTACTCCTCGCATTTGCTGCAACTGAATTTGTAAAAATTGTTGAACGTGGCCGTGTTTTTTTTTCCCCCCGTATTTATCGCTAAATGATTATAATAGTCGCAGCATCAACAAATGATCCAAAGTTACGTCACATGGCTGTCAATTTAAATGCCTGGTTTGAACGTTCATAAAATAGATGATTTGGTATAACATTACAAGCCGAGAGACGACAAGGTGGTCGCACGTGACGACAGGAGACAAGCTTGAAGAAGGTGAGCCACAGCTTCTAGCAGCCGTGAGCTCTGGGGTTATCACGGAATCAGAATGCGTAATGGATAGAACGATCTTGGCGTACTAATAAGCACGGTCGCGGAGAATCTTAATGCCTCACAACCTTTTATTATTCTTTGGCTGTCACTTTTTTTCATTATTAATAAGAAAATGATACCTTTTTTTTCTGAAATTACTTGCGGACTGTGAAAAATTAAATCATGAATTTAGTAGATATGGCTCGGCAACTTATGCGTACGGCTCGCGAAGAATTTTTATTGTTTTAATAATAAAAGGTGCTACTTATCTAAATAATAGTCGTTTGATTTATCAGTGTAATTACACGCGCAGAGAAATATTTGAAATCAATAATACATAAACTTACACGCTTTCATTCCATGATGTTTTTGCAATTGTTCGATAAAGTTATAAATTCGACCAACCGACACACTGTTTTAAACGATGCGTCTCGTGGATTATCGATAATATCTATAGCATGACTTTCTACGCAATGAATCGATGATTTTGATCTTCGATTAAAAGCATGCCTTCCCAAGGTTTCAACTCATAATATTTCTCTCTGTGTAACTAAATATATCTATCGAAACGAATATTACATTTTGATTTATCATCGAGGCTCTCATTTCTTTTCAAATCAATAATGTAAATGTATATGATTATGATTTTTGTAATATGTACACCGAAAATGTTGCTTGTTGGATTGGTAAAGTTAACACGAAGTATTTTCTTTTTTTCTCCCTGAATAAAAGTGAAGGTCTAAGATAGAAAATTAGGACAAATATGAAATTATTAACTGTCTTCCATTTCTGATTGCTTTATCTGTGACAACAAGCTTAGCCTAGTTTACATCATTACATACATTAGCCTAGTTTTTTAGACTTAAAAATCAACATTTCCTTTGCACAAGAAAAAATAAATTATGAGGATTGACGAATTTCTGCTAAAATTTCAAACACGATACCTTACATTTCACTAGATTAGCTGTTTCATAATTTTAATGTTGGATCAGCGTTTGTTGGTAATATTAATCTACGCAACTTAATAATATCTGACATTTTTATCATGCCAATATAAAATTCTAATTATTCGCCAATCCCTTTCTACCGATATTGGCCTGTCATAGGTAATCGATACTGTGCCAACGTAAAATGTTGTTACATTTTGATATTTAAACCAAAAGGCCGTACGAATAACAATTTAATTTTGGTCCAATGGTAAACTGTTGGCGATAAATATATATAATTACATCACGGAAAATTTTATTTACGAAATGGTGTACAATTTGAATTACTGTACTATTATGAATTATTGCAAGATTTGTTGAGAAAATTTTCTATCACTCAAAAATAAAGACAGTTTTTCGACAAATATTACGCGGGTTAACGTGGTTGAACGAAATTGAAAAAAATCGAGAATTGTTTTTGCAACATTTCAACAAAAAATGTCCAGGCCGAGATCTGAGAAGTTTAAACTTTGCCAAAATAACGGCCACCCTACTGTGCAATAGAAATAACAATGCATGATGTTTTAAGCGGATTCGATTTAATTTTAACCTGTATTCGTTATTAAACTACATAAGAATTAGAGTTTGAAAATTGAATAGAAATTGTTTATTTACAGTGATCACTCAGGCGACCTTATTTTTCAAACACCCTCATTTGTGTTGGTAACAAAAATTGTAGCTGCCTTTAATAGAAAAAGAAACAAGAATTGTCGTGGTAAAAAATTACGATTGATCTCGCGTCAATTGATCGTGCGACTTTGTATTGCATTTTGCTTGCTCGACGATTGGTTATTAGCTTCTGCGCTTGATTTACGGCGTCGTCTGAATATCGGGAAGGTGCGCAGAAAAGGACGGGGGCACGATGTCTGGGATAAATACGTCGCGCGGGCACGTAAACGGACATGGAGATAAAACGCGAATTGTACTTGCAGCGACACGCTCGATTCCGGCGAGCGCGAGCTCATCGCCGCGAGCGCTGTTCTCGTCGGCAACAAATGGAACGCGACCACGCAGCGCTTTTCAAAGGCCGTAGCCGGGAAAAGTAAAATAAAGCACCTCTATCAGTCACAGTCCGGTCTGACGTGGGAATCGTGTAAAAAAGAGCCCTGAAACCGTCAATCGACGACTGCTTGGCCAACGTAAAAAAAAAGTCTACAGTCTCATCTCCTGCCCTCTCCCACACGTTGTGGCCGTCATTTGTCCCCGTTTCATCCCGTTTTACCGCACTGCGCGATCCGCCGCGACGCCCGGCGCCCGAGAGACTCGTGAATTATTACGGCCAGTATATTTCGCCGTAATGAATTACGACCCAAATATTACGTCGATTTTTGCCGAGACGTACGGAATAGATTAAACGCTTTTTGCCTCAATCCCTCACTTTTTTTCAGCCGTGACTCTTTTTTCGCCTCTTTGCTCTCTTTTGTCCCTTTTATCGAACGATTGTTCCTATTGGAAATACGATCTTTCGGCTACATTACAACAGTTATTAAATTTGTTCGTGCGTGCTCGATTAATGACCACTTATATTGAGAAAAATGTGCCATACAAATTATTATCTTTTCTGACAAAGTTGGAATACAAATGTCCGCAGTTAAGAAATTGTTATTCGAAGATAGTAAATTCTACTACACAGTCAACAGATATGAATCTCCAGCTATCAACTCCTATTCACAGTGCAATACAACTTACTATTTCACATTCGTTTCCCAAATAAATCAGCTTGTAATATGAGCGAACTTGACCAGAAGTTTCTCAAACTGTAATTCACTGAAACTACCATATGGACTGATCAAACTATGAATATGCATGTACAAGGTATGCGCCACATATGCGTGGATTCATAGAAAAAAATATTTCACTTCAAATGATCATTGTAGTCGATGTATCGGCGACATCACACTGACAGAGCGAATTACCATTCACCGCTGTAGTATAAGTTTGCAGTCATACTGCATGATATGTTGTAAAGTATTGCAAAGAATTTGTAAACCGAGGTTTCATTTCACCTCGTTTATTCGCGGTATCTTTAGAGACACATGGTAGGGTGCATGCGCACGACCCCAATGACTTGATGCGCATGTACGCTTTGCTACAAAAATTACCAAGTTTTTACAAATTTGTTATCTCGGTGTAAATTAAACTTACAATTTTTAACTAACGTATACATAAGGGGAGCATTTGCATTGATATTGGATTTACTGCGTTGACTGAACATTAGAAATCATGTTGAATTTCTGTTCTTTACCTACCACTCGTACAAGTAATTTAGGAATTGTTACCTAAGTAATTCTATTCGATTCAATTCCATTTGATTACATGAGCCTAGTCCTTTAAACCTTAGTGCTGATATTAATTCATTTAATAAATTTAAGGGGGTTTTTCGTATCTTTTGCCTTAAAATAGGGCTATATTTAAGATTTTTTTTCGAAAGACAAAACAATACACACGATTGAAGTTTTCAGCATTATTTCGGCTATATATTGGACTATAAAAATGCATTTTTATATTCAATTTGGTGGCGAACTTATACTTGTTTCACGCGCCTGTTATAGTGCGTAAACGGCGTGCACATGAAATAGGCGTACACTCTCACACGAAAACGGTGGATCTGAAACAAAAAATCAAATTAACTTTCAAAAATAGATAAAATTCATTGGAGTTTGACGTACGAAAATGTTAAAAAAGTTCCCTTTTATATCAAAATGGCGTAAAGTGAAAAAAATTCTTTTTTTACCTTTTTTTTCTTATTTGAGGTGCCGTAAAAAATAAAAAACATAACTGTTCAAAAATTTTCGTACGTCAAACTTGAATAAATTTTATCTATTTTTGAAACTTAAATCAATTTTTTGTTTCAGATCAACCGTTTTCGTGTGAGAGTGTACGCCATTTTCATGTGCACGCACATGTATTGAAACATGTATTGAAACAAGTATAAGTTCGCCACCAAATTGAATATAAAAATGTATTTTTATAGTCCAATATATAGCCGAAATAATGATGAAAACCTCAATCGTATGTATTGTTTTGTTT
>JABFOV010000688.1:0-33434 GCA_022817685.1 Aradophagus sp. ZL-2020
ATAAAAAATTATATAGACGACTCTAAAGTCTACACCGTGACTTTATTACTATACATCATGCTAGTTGTGTTGACTGAGAGAGAACTTTTTATTTTATTACGTTTTTTTTGTTTGTTTTATTGGTAATAAAGAATTTGGGTATTTTAATTTAGATGGATAGAAGGATGTTTTTTTTTTTTTTTTTTTTTTTTTTTTTTTTAACAAATAAAAATGTCACAATACAACAGTTTATCTGTTTTAACGAATATTCAATCTTTGTCTGCAAAAAATTAAATGCAAAAATGTCTTATCTTATAATAATAATAAATGATATTGAGTGTAAACAAGAAAAAATTATAAAATGAATCCATAAAAATCACTTTTATAGTATTACCAATAATATTGAACTTGAGTATCCAAAATTTTTTTCAACAGTACTGGCCAATGATTTTTAATCTTCTTTTAAATAGCATAAAGTTTTTAGCAACTATTGATCATTCTTAGATAAGATTTAAAACATTCTATGAAAAGTTACTAGAATCTAAACACTAGGTTACGTTGAAAAAATACTAGTTTATTTAAAAAGTCTTGTGCGCCGCATGCCAAGTTATGTAGAAATTGTGTAGAAATTCGTGCAAAAATTAGTCTGGACCAGGGAACGTAAGCATTTTTAAGTGCAGCAAATAGGAAAATTTGCGGGTCTTTAAAAAATTATTAGCCATATTTTTAATGTTTAAAGCTTACAATTTGAAGACAACGCGACAAATTTCTGTGTTTCCTCTATTCAAAAATTGTTTCCAATGGAACAAAAAAGAAAAAAAAACGAAGTGGCAGGATATATTTGTATTATATTTTTGATTTATAACTTCCAACTTTTCCTCCGCATCGAAATTTGAGAATTACAAAAATGGAATTGATAATCAGATTCTAAAACGATTATTTCATAATCTTTAAAACTTTGCACCATAATACTGTAATGAGTTTTTGAACTGGTGAAATTAATTCGCATCCTTACCTCTTTTCCCTACGCAAAATTGAATGCCTGTAAGCACTGGAAGTCGCCGCCCCTAACTGCGTGCTAATTTAACTCTTAGACAAAATTCACGCTTGAAATCCGCACGAAATTTACTCGTAGATAAACAAATTTCATTATCGGTCCAGCGATATTACTGCCCGGCCTTTTAAAACATTAAATTGATTGCACCGTGGGTGGTGAAGAAAATTCATTGAGATTATTAATTCTTACCACCCTTGGTGTGAAATGTACTATTTGGAACACGTGCATGGAAAGCTGGTTCCTACTCTCGAAAAAGAAAGTTTACTTTTTCACTCTTGACCGTCATCATTTTTTGCCTTAGGGAGAAAACATTAACTTTTCCGCCCTAGGACAAAAAAGTAAGCTTCCAGCTTACTGAATTAGAGTACTTTCCTTGCACTCGTTACAAAAAGTATCATGTAGCAACAAGGGTTTCGCATAGAGTTAACAGTCCACACGTTGAAAATGATCGATTTTCCGCCCTTGTTGTATAATATAATGAAATTAATAACTAAATCACTGAGTAGGGGTATTTAAAGTCAATCACCTAGATTTTCAGCCGACGATATCAAGTCGGTGAAACCTCGGGACACGTTGGACCGTTGCGACTGATAACCGTGTTGCACCAATTTGTGCAAACTTGGGCTCTGCATTGGTGTGCTTTTATGCCGTCTGATGGTTGGCAGTCGACTGACGAATGATGCGTTGTGTTTGAAACTCGATGATACTCGACTACTAATAAGAAGAAGTACGCTTTTTGTTAATGAAGCGATCTTTGCTTCGTGTACCAGTGTCGTTTGGGATACTTGGATTTTCAGATTTCAATTTTATTTTCTTCGCAATTTTTTTATCGTCAGGATAAAAATATTTCCGTTAAATAAACGGATAAATAATGAAAACGAAAAATCAAAGTATCCTACTGGATTTCACCATATAATATAAAACGAAGGTTCATTAATGCAATTCAACTTGGAACTAAATTAACATATAAGTAAAAAAACGATTGGAATAAAGTAACAAAACGTCGACCTCTTTTTTTATATATATAAGTTAAACACTTATATGGTACCTACCTGGGCGGACTCGGTAATGGAACTTGATGAATTTTCCACGTCGCGACACTGACACTGTGCTCATCGGCGGCATAACAGCGCCATAATGCTTGAATGAGACTCGCGGCCGGCTGTCTCCTTCGGATCATATGCTTCTGCCTCTGTTGCTGTTGTACTTTGAGAGCGAAGCCAGATCCCAAAATACCCTAAACAAGTGAACAAAAGGTCGGCCGGTGAATTAGCATGTATCGTTCAACGAGCCTATTCACGGCGTGCTAATTAACGGCGATTAATCGCCGTATTAATTACGACTGACAATTAAGACTCGATAATGCGAAAGGCCAGTTTATACAACACTGGTCTGGTTATAAAACTGAAAGAAAACAATGACATTTTTTTTACATAACGTTTTTATAAACTCGGTAATTATAATAATAATAAAAAAAAGACGATTAATGAAAGAATTAATTAATCAATTTTTTGTAACATAGTTTATATCAATTGATTAATTGATATAAACTATGTTACAAAATGAAAAGCAGTGTTTCACTTTTCGTACAATTTTTTTTTAATATTTTACCTTAATTCACTTAAGTAAATTATTGAATATTTTTGGAAGAAAAGGGTGGAGATGAATCGAATTATTAATTGACGTAAAATATTTACGGCCCTAAAACCGAGTCAAGGGAATAATTACGAATTTAGACTTTGCAACAAAATGGAGGGAAATCAAATTTATCAGCTCGTTTCATCTACTTACGCGCGACTCAAGTATATTTCTATTAAATTTCTAGTTCAATTTTCTTGAGAGGCTGCGTTCAAAGTTTAATTATTGATGTAATTTATATTAAATTAATATCCGTAAATTTAATCTATCGCGAGATCCTCGATGCCAAATGTACCTGCGGTATGCGCTGCAATGTTTTCTTTTTTCGCGAATTTGTAGTGCCGCAAACTTTTAGTGGTTATTTTCGCGATTACTTTTGGCTTTGAATAATGAAACAAAGCTTCGAGAGGGTACAGAAATCGACTTACAGCCGGCAGGGCGAAGAACGAGATCCCAAGGAGAGCGCAAAAGGACGCGATCAGTTTTCCTAGCCAAGTTTTTGGTACGGCATCACCATATCCTACTGTACAGAGTGTGATCTAAATAACATAAAAAATTTTACAATAATACTTGCATAGTAATAATTTGATAATAAATAAATAACACACTGAAAAAAAAAGTTGTTTTCAGAATGACAGTATTTCAGATTACAGATGTTGTATGACAGCATTATTTGAATATTTGATATTTAATTGTAGTAAATTTTAGAAATTAAATATCCAATATTCAAATCATGCAGTCATATAACACTTTTCATAAAAAATAGAGTAATTCTTAAAACAACTTTTCAACTACAGACATACATTTTCATCATTCATTCATATATGTAGAAAGTTTGATACATTCGCTTTCGAAAAGCACGTTTCAAATAGCATTTTTAGAGTAAAAGATCTTGAGAAAAATTCAATTTAATTTTTAATAAAATTGGAATCTAAAAAAGATTCGTACGAACTAAAAATGCTTTGAAAGGTTTCGAAAATCTGTAACTGAGATGAAACCTTTTTTTTTTTTTATTGTTATTATACCCTTCTAAATTTGACCCTCGTATGAATAAATGAAAATCCTTGAATGTCTACGAATGGCCATATATAAAGCTGCAGAGTTAACTTCTCTCAAAAACATTTCCGCAGATCTTTTTCGACCCTTATTTCTACAAACATGGATAAACGAACGGAATGAAAATTTAAGTTCGTTCGATTGCGTTTGATTCTCGAATAAAACGAGACCGCGGAGAATCGCGTTCTTACCACTCCCCACCAAAGTGCCTTGGCGTAATTATTAAAGTGCTCGTCGTCCTTCTCGGCCAGGTAGACGAGAAAACTAGCGAATATAAGGCCCAAGAAGCCGATATACAGCGTCGTGAAGAGTTCCTGCAACAGAACCAGGCCGATTTTTATCGCCCATACAAATCCAATTCTCGAATGTAAAATAGCCCGGCGTTATTCGCGCGTCGCGAATTATTCATTAACTTGGAATAAAATGTGCTCCAGCTTCCACCTGGAATTGACTTTCGGTCTTGTTTAATTCATTTTAATTGAGGTATTACCGTTGCGCGAGCATGTACGCGTATTCGGGCTCGAATTCTCAGCTGACTTTGAATTTCCAACCATCGCCGGTACGATTCTTTTTTTACCACGGAACAATGTAAAATACCATTATTCAAATATACTATTTTTAAAATTTTGCAACATTTGTGGGTAATAAATTCAAAATGGAAACCATTTTCTGTGTATAAAATTGTAAACATTGCTATGATTTATTTTATTATTTCTATTAAATTCCATTTCTTCCATTTTTTCATTTTTCATTATTCAATTTACAATTTGTAAGATTTTGAATTCGTAGCAATAAAAATTTCCAATTTTTTACTCAAAAAGAATGCATAAAATGAATGTTAATATAAACAATTGCTGCCTCAAATTCGTCAAACAAATTTTTTATCACGACAGCATTTTTTTTTTACCGAGAGAACAAATTTTGTTTTACCGTGCGGCGAGTTTGACACATTACAAACGTTTCCCCGTAACGAAATGTAATTTCCGTCGACGCGGGGTCGTTTGTAAACGCAGAAAAGTCGAGTGAAATAAAGAAGAAAAAGTATACGGGAATAAGGGGGGAGGGGGTTAAAAAAAGGACAAAGTGGCACGCAAAATGCTAGGCTTATTCTTGGCCAATATCTACGCGGCGAAATGAGTTTTCGTCGTTATTACTCGCGAATAATGGCCCGGCCGTTGACAATATTTCGTATAAATAGAATAATGAAGGAGCCGCGTAGTAGCGCGCCGTACGGCCGAACAATAAGGGCATTTACAATAATTCATTCATGGCTTTATTATCGTTCGTATAAACGCGTTGCTTCGCGCCCGGGATAAACTACGCGCGCAGGTTTATGTTGCGTAAAGTTGTAAGAGTATTTATGCTTGCAATTGAAGACATTCGCGTTGGCGAACACTCTGGCCTGATACCATATTAATTCTTGGTATTAAACCCAGCTTGTTTGTTTCTATCGAATATGAATTAATATGCTGTTTTATGAATACGTGTATAAACGAAAGATCAATTTTACATAATCATTGAATATAATAAGTTATCGAATATAAGATTTGCAATTTTACGTTTGTTGATATCAATATATTGAGAAAACGCAGTGGTACAATCGATAACAATCGTAATCAATTGGTGGAAACTTATTTACGATCTCAAATTTGGACAATTTTAAGTAAAATTTGTTTTTGACTTTTTTTTAATACAACACGACAAAATTTTTATAAAATTTACATAGTTTGTTCAATGTTTGGGTCCGGTTCCGATTTCTTATTTATAATCGTACCTGTCGATGTGCGTAGACGACGCTACCTAACAATTTCCAGGTACCACCACGACGGTCCATTCGAACCATCCGCAATATTTGAAAAAACCGAAGCCCTCGAAGAGCGCTGGCCGCAAAAACTTGGCCACTGCTCCTCATCGCGAGTACTACTATACTCGCCACTATAGTTATCACATCTGTAAAATTTTAAATGTTTTAATTTTGTATTACACTTTTTTTTTGTGAAGCGTGCACAAAGAGAAGTGTTTTTGAGCCTATTCTGCCTTAGGGTAAAAAAAAGATACTTTTCTGCTTAAGGACAGAAAAGAAGCACTTTAATAGCACATTACTTAATGAGGAAAACTATTTTCGAGTTAGGAGAAACACTATTTTTGAGTCTAAACTAGATTTTACTCAATGATTGACCGATCTGGAAAATTGCAATTTTCGTTTTACAACACCCTTAATAATATGCAAAGCGTATTTTTTACAGAATTAAATTTTCCTTACAATCTATACTAGTTATTTCTATCATACATTAAAATGTGTTTTCTTTACGCTCTTCTGGAAGAGAAGATCCTTTTTAATCAAACAAACATTATTTCCGGTTAACTGGAATTGTTCCTTCGGTAATTAGGTTTAAGCAATAATAAAAAAGGACATTTTTAAATCCCACGTAATTAAGTTATAAGCCTCAACAAATATGGCAGCTGACAATAATTATTTCTAAATGTAAAGCAGGACGTAATTTAACGACCTTCTCTGGAAATACGATTTGGCCTGGTTTCTTCGGTTCATATTAAATTGATACAATTTATCTCCGCTGGAAATTGTTCTCGGTCTTGATACACTGTAATGAAAGCAGTGTCGGACAAATATCCTAATTGTAGACATCTCGATTTAGTTTTAATGGAATCATTAAGAACGTGATTTTTAAAGAACCGCACGGGGTAAATGGTGTATACGCAAATGAAAATTTAACAATACGATAATGAATTTGTGGAGATATTAGGGAGTTTGTCAACAATCAAAGATCGGTTGAACGAACCGGAGATCGCCGTGTCGATGGAGTTATAATTAAGTATTTTGCGCGGCGGAAGATGGCGCACGCGGCGTTGCAAAAAGAGTCGCCTTTGATGTCACCTTGCTTTGTTAATTAGTTCGTTATCGTCCGAGCCGCTCTAATTACAAAATTCCAAAGTCAATTTAAAGAAGACCTTTCTTTTCACAAGTCTCCCCGAGTGGGATTGCTAGCATCAACGAAAACGCATCTCCTCGTATAGCATTCACGTTGCAGATATTTTTATTACGTCAAAAGTATGGAATGGTGCACTCAAAAAAAGTATTCAAATTTTATGGTTCAAACAGTATACTAAAGGTATTAAAAATGAAATGTACGTATTTTACTGACATAATCAAGATACATTATTTTTGTGTGCGATTTTTGTTTATAAATTGCACACGATTATAATCCACTTGGTTAATATTTTAAAATGCAGATCTTGCACTGCAAAAACAAGTGTCTTATTTTAGGTCACTTTTAACAGAATAGACGGTAAAGATGTCTTATAATAAGACACTTTTCATATAGTAAACGCAAATAAGTCACTAAACGACTTAAAGTTTGTCACTTGGTTTTTGTGTGATATTTAAAATTGTAATTGTAACTGCAATATTTTTAAAGTTTTATCTGAAAAATGACCGGTTAATGTCGAAAGTTTAGAATAGCAAAATGTTACTGATAGTTTTTGCAAGTACATTCGATGTTTGAGATTCCGTAACTTCCAATTTCCAATTGCCCTAAAAACTTCTGAATTTGATTCTGATCGATATATACTCAATTTAACTAAGTACAAAAAAAAAAAAAAAAATATCAGTAACCAAAAAAGGCGAGACTTGGCATGATTATTATTTAATATCACTTCCATCCTTCTCTGTCTAACGTCAACGTCAAATCCGACTCGATTTGTTCAAATAAACTAAATTACATCGCGCGATCGATATTATTTTTGCACACCAATCGCCGTGAATATTAACACCCAATTAGTCCCAAACGTGATTGATTAATTCAATTTATTCAATCTCGCCCGGCAATTCACTCTCGAACCTTCTCGCACGACTTAATCCGCACAAAACTACTGAGCGACGTTTGAAATCGCCTGGTCATCGGTGTTGTGATCGCGGTGTTTGCACAGGCGTTAAAATGACGTCTCGAAAGTGCCGTTTCATTACTTTTCTTTTTCGACCAAACATTTATCGATCAATCAACAGCTGAAACCAAGACTCACCGAAAAACCACTGTCGAAATAGTACAAAGTGTCTAAAAGCTGCATAGTCACTATAGCTCGACAGATTTAACGCCTCGAAACGGATTTATTTCTCTTTCCCCCCCTCTCTCTCTTTTCGTTTGCTTTCTTTCTCCCTCTTTTTCTCGCCAATATTTGACGTGACTTGTAAAATTGGCGAACAAAAAAATGAGAAAACAGGGGGATGGGGGTATCGAAATCACGCACGGGCAAGTTTAATGATGCCTTTATTGTTGTCCATGCCCGCGAAATTGAGGCCAAAGTGATGAACTGGGTCATAGACAACATTGCGGGAAGAGGTTGCTATCCAATTAGCAGCTTCAACTGGGGCGAATTGCAATGGAAATTTTCGTCATTCTTTCAGAGCGTGGCATGGTTAATTAGCGCGGTGTTTACACTCTTAACGATCGCTCTCAGCGATACCTCGAGGACGACACTTTTTCGAGGATACGCGACATTCGTCCGAGGGAATTGCCTCCCTTCTTCTCAGCGGCTTCTCCGACGCCAACCTCGGGGCTATGACTCGCAATTGTTCGCGTTTTCAAGTGGACCGATTTTTAAGATCACGATGCAAATTAAAGTGTTTGCTTTGTCAATGCGCAATGTGATACTCTGGCGGAGCGTAATTTTCAAATCACAACAAATTCCGCATAGTTTAATTATTTTTAGTTTTTGATACCTGCAAGAAATTTGCAACAAATTTTCAATAAATTATCATTTCGTTTATCAGCAATCAAAATTAGAACATGAATTTTTATCAGCGCGTTATAAAATGAAATAATTTTTTCGTTTACTTTCTTCGCTGGAAGTATATTCTTTTTGATTGAAAATTTACGGAATTTGAAATTTACAAGTAAACGTTGCAAACTCCTTGCGCATTTTTTGATGCTTTAAAATGTAAAGTGAATACATTGTTTTGAATAAGAAATATATTAAGTGAATTGAATATGAAATTGATTTTCGATTCGATTTTTATTGAAATGATTAACGAATTGAATCGAGTTGCACTTTACTTACAGTCGTTACTCACTCTTTTTTATCGTGTACGAGAGAAACACTTTATTTAAAAAAAAAAGATGACAATTTTACAAAAGACGAGAAAAATTGTCGTGTAAGTTAATGTAATTACGTTTTCGTTCTTGAAACGAGTGTGCTCGCGGGCTCGGTTTTTCGTTTACTACTCATCTTGCGTAATAAAGTCTGTCCTTTACGCGCAAAGGTTCTCGAGTTTGAACGGCGCGTAATTACTCGTCTGATTAAACGAGACAGAGTGTCGTCGCGTGCGATGGTCCACATCGAACGGCTTCCATAAAAGCAGGTGGAAAAAAGCCGCGTATCCTTAAATCCGCGCCGCGTTTACAGGATTACCCTGCATTTTGTAGACAATCAATGTCAAATTGATTTCGTTCATGTAATATTTCACGAATTTCGCATGACGAAAATTGCAATTAACACCATTAACAACGAGATAATCCTTTCACGTTGTTTACGTCGTACGCGTTCAGCTGACACGTTTACGCAGCAACGTTAATCAAAATCGGCCTATCGTTATTTGCAATATTACAAAAACGAGGAAATCAAAGTGCACAGTTTTACCAATAAACGAACGAACTTTTTAATCGATAACAATTTTTTTCAATAAAAACACTGATAGAATTAATTGTAGGTAATATATGTAGAAGGTTTTTGTTTATAATTTTTTTGTTTAAGAACAAATTCCAATTTTTTCCATTAAAAATTATAATTTTCTTTTAACATGATTCAAAACATTATATTTCATTATTTCATTTATTTTCTCTGTTAGAAAAAATAAATTATAAATGTAATCTACTTGAATTGAAAAGCGATAGAATGGGAATGAAAACACGAGGAAAGGTGTACTCACCGATTATACAGAAGGGTCTTCGTAAAAATTTGAGCCGGCCGATGGCCGTCTGATACCTTGAACGACATCCTGATGACCATAATCTGACGTTGAAAGAAAGAAAAAATAGCTTTGGTTAGGTGAACAATGGAACGCGCGACATCGATTGCATGCTTCTCATACCGGAAAAAAAACTCGAGGGTGAACCACACGACGACGACCATCTCCATGTAGAAAAGCAACCTCCCAGCCTCCTTCTCGTATTCGTCTATCGTACTGAATACTGAGAGGACCAGGCATATAAAGACCATACAAAATCTGCAAATAAAAGAGTACATTTTTCAATTATTTTGTTTCACTTAAATCGCTCGAAAATGGTACAAAATCAAAATTGCTTTTGTTCCCCAAAGCTGAAATTTTACTTTTTATTTTTGAGATCAAATTTTTCCCTTGAATTTGAGGAAACGTAATTTACTTTTTTTTGCAATCAATTCAATTCTTATAATTTAACTCTTCTCAGGTTCATTATGATTAATGTACGTAGTTATTCGCATCCCGCGAAGTTTATTAAACTTGGATATAGATTGCATAAATATCGAGGAGCAAAGAAATGTTTTGTTGCCCGCGAATTCATAAGCGACAACGCGATGCTTCCATAATTAATCAAGCAGCGCCGCTGCAGCGTCCATTACAGCATCGATCAATTGCAGGTCGGATCTTTCGCGACCAGTTCAATTCTGACGATTGTCATTTATCATCGTTTGATTTAACGGCACATTATTCGCCATTATTTTCAACCGGCAACAAAGAGAGAAGGGTAGGGCTTTGATTGAATGCAAGCGCTTTTATATCAAGTTCAATTAGCACTCTCATAAAGATGATACTTATAATTCATGCGCGATCACATGTCTTCCATCAAGAGCGATCTCCAATTATTCCAATCGAAATTGGACAGTGATGTCATGCACGACCAAAAGTTAATTCGAGCTGTGTACTAAAAATCATTCTTTCTTTTTCGCAACGAATTTATGCCGAAAATAATGTTCTTCGTGACAAACGCAAGATTGTACCCATGAAATATTACGTTTTTAAAATTTCCAACGTTTGGTATGGCATTCTTTATTGAATGAATTTATGAGAAAAAAAGCTGTTAAATATTTATGTTTTTGAAGAAAAAATTGTTGTTAATGAATATATAATGTTAAATTACATTTATACAATTATCATTTACTGAAAAACGTTGGAAACTTCCAGTGCATGAAATTTTTTATTCAATTTAAAATTGAAATGTTTTAATACAAAATTAATTTGAAGTTTCGATTCGTTGTAAAAAAAAGTTTCAAGCTATCACAACATTAGAAGTTCACTTCAGTCGGAATATCATTTTCTTGTCAGTATAATTTTTGAAATGTTTCGTATTTTGGTGGAAAACGAAAATTAGACTTTGACGGAAACTTGGTTCACCATTTTTGACGGAAACTAGAATACAATGGTTTAGTTACAAGGTGCCGCGGAACACGTGTTAAGGTAAATTCGACGCGAGTTAACACGAGTGGACGTCGCTGTCCGAACGAAAGGGTTACACATGAAAACAATTGGCTCGCGCGAACGATATGAAATAATGGAAACTGGCGAACCCGGCGACAATGTCACGCTGACGCCCGTTCGATCTGTTAGCGAAACGTTTTCACTTATGACGTGTCACGTAAATTGAACAAAAATAAAAAAAAAGATGGAAAAAAAGGAAAATGCATTACGCAAACCCGGTTCGTAGTTTACGATCTTCTATATGTTTTTCATTTTTTTATGTTTTTTTTCCTTTCACTTTAAATAATACGTACCGTTTGGCCGGAAGTTTTGAGGCGATAAAAGTTTTGGTTGAAAGTAATACACTTTTATTTGCTTTCGCGTGATCGAATTTCAGTTTTGATCACTTGATATCAATTCCAATAATATTTTATTTGCATTTGAAATAATAACGATATCTACAGTTTTGATACTTAAGCTGTGATAAATAACGTAACAATGGTAAATATAACCGAAGAAAATTAACTTTTGTGCAGGCAAGACTTAGTAGTATATACACTGTAAAATTTGTAAAGTACTCCAATTTGAAGACATGAATTTTTTTGTCTACTTTTCAAATTTTTTGAATTGTATTGAGTTTGTTTTCTCTTTACCTTTCCTCAAATTATCGGGAAAAAATTGAATGCATATTCCCCGCCTATTATAACAATTTTTGTTTTCAATCTATTTCATTGATGTTTCAACAACTCTCGTATAATTTGAATACAAAACCATTATTTCCTATCGAATGACTTATGTAATTCGCAATTCAAGTAAATCTCAAGCGTTGCATCGGCCGCGCGGAACAAAAGCGATTGACATCGTGTGTCACGAGCTTGCACTTAAATTGTGCAAAAGAGGGTTGAATATTGAATGACGCCATCGTGGCTGTGATCAATAAACAATTGGCCTGTTAGCGATCGGTCTATTCAAGTCCGGCATCCCGGTGGACGGGGCGGCCATTAATCCGCGATTACCAGATTATGTAAGCCGGCCTTATAATTACAGATATCATGACGGATTAGACGGCGCCGTCAGGTGGATGTGCCTCGTTCTAACGAGAAAAGAGGCAACCCCGCCGGGTGTACGTTTCGGGATTTATCGCTGTGAATTGCATTACGTAAGTCGTTGTTTATAAATAGCTCGATTAGGCGCAACGTAGATTGTCTTTTGAATAATTGCCACCGCGAACGCGCTCGCATGGGCCTTTAATTGCCGCGTAGGTTGCGTTGTCAATCACGGGAAACAGCCGGCGTTTGTACTGAGAAATATGTTACTCAAAAACATGCGAATTTTAATTCATTACAACTTTGTTTTTACAGAAGATACTTTTTTTGTAGGAAGTGAACATTTTCAATCAATATTTTTGCAAAACTCTAGATTTTAGTTCTATAATGTAGAACATTTTCTATTTCTCCTTTTTTTAAATTATTTTTAATTTTATTTTAAATGAATAGTGTTGGGTGGAGGCACCGGTAGATGACCGCGTACCAGTAAATGACCACACTATTGGTGTGACGAAGATAGAAAATACAATTTAAACGATTGGTCATTCACTGGTACTCGATCTTCAGCGGCCATTCATTGGTGCTTTTACCCTATGTTGTAACTTTATTTTAAATTTTAATACGAACAAAAATGAAACAAAAAGTTTTTTTTCTCGATCATTATCGGCGTTATCGAGCTTCGACTTCGATTGTATTGTTTCGACGATGAAAGGGTTTCGATTGGATGCGCGATTAATTTTTTACGCGCCCGATTTCGTTCTGATATTTTGTTGCGATAGGTAAACGATGGGGTCAATTTGTGTTCGACAGCGACGGGAACTGGGTTAAATTGAAGTTTAATCCGCTTAATATACGCTTCGTTAAAGTAACCAAAGTGAAAAAGGGGCTAATTTGTTAAGGCCTGTTGCGTAATGTAGTGCAAAGAAATATTTAAAAAGTTGTTGCTTGATTTGATCGTTGGTTCATTTTATAAGATCTGCCTTGAATAATAGAATTAATTATTGTTGATCTCAGTTGTTGAATGAAAGTTTGGTTAACTGAACCAATACTTTTTTGTCTGAGTACTGCATAAGTACTTATACAATATTTAGTAACTACTCACACAATAAGTAGTATAAATACTAAAAAATTATAAAACTTACTTCATCAATAAGTTCTAAAAATGTCTCATTTCATTTTTTAAACTTATAAGTTATCACGACATCGGTCACTCGAGTACTTACGAATTATTAATTCTCAAAATATGATTGGTTGAAAAATATTACACCGCTTACTCGAAAATTGAAAATTGAAAAACTTTCACTCACTCAAACACTTTTGAGTACTCAAACACCATGAAATAAAAACATGCGAATAGTTAAAGTCCCGCGATTCAAGTCGAAGCACTTACGAGCGATAAAGTGGCACGACATTTATCTCGGCGTGACGTTAGTCCGTGAATTACAACTTGAATTACAATCGTACTCACACGATAACGTGGTACGTAACGGCATAAACTCCACGGGGTCGCTCGAGGAAGTTGTAAACGCGGGACTGCAGGCGACGATAACGGGCATCGCGACGAGTCGCCCGATAATTCACCGGACGTCCCAGCAGTGACATCCGCGGGGCTACCAGACGTCCACCTGCGCCGCCGCTCCTGTAACAACATCGCACAACAGATTTGCTTCATTTCGCGCTCTCCAATGTTCTTTCGTAACAAGCTACTTAATTAAAGCCTCGCCAAGCTCGTCGAGCCAACGGGTTCGCTTCTTTCTGATTAACCCTTTGACTCGTAGAAATAATAGACGAACGGTTCTTATTATTTGGCTTTTAATCCAAAAATATTTGCCGAATAGTTCAATTTGTGCTCGGCGAATTCGCAAACTATTTTGGTCCATGCATTTGAACTTGGAGAAAATGATTAGTGAAATTTCTTGTCACTTTTTTTTTGTAATAAAAATGAAAAATGGGGGAAGTTTTGTATGTAAGTATATTCTACTTTATTTTATATTGTCCTCTCATTTTTGACTTAAAAATTGCGCGGGAAAGTGAAAAGAAATTTCGTACGATTTTTTTATTTATATATAATTATAATATATTAGATGAAAAACACTTTTGCACGTAAATTTTATACAGGTTGTTCGAATGCTTATAATAGTGCGATCTTGAACTTTAAACTTTGTTCTTTTTTTTCTTTTTTTTAATTTTCAATTAGAGGATTGAAGTCAAAGGGTTAAAGTTTTCGAACAAACTGAGCGGTAAAAGCGAGGCGGAAAAGGGTGAGGGGTAGGGGGCAGAAGAGAAAACGAAGGTCGAAAGTAGCGGAAAGAAAGCGAGGTTAAGTTTCCTTTTTTTCCAAGATTAAAAAAGAAAGTTTTCCTTTTTTTGTTTGCAAGTTGTGTGCCGGGGCATTATCGCTGCTGTTAAAGGACGCATTAATCTTCGTTAAGCCAAACGAAAGCTGTCATAAATGAGAGACGGTTAGTCTTACGAATGACGCTAGACAGTCGTACAGAATGAAGAGAAAATTTTGTCGCGGCATGCGTGCGCTCGTAACGAGTGGCTGCCACTTGACAATGATTTGCGCGCATTTAATAATAGACCCGCTATAAACACTTGGCTGTTTTGATATTACTGTTTACGACGCACGCGATGAATCGCGCTTCACTTAACAACGATCGGGATTTATTTCTCTTCTAACGTCAAGTTTAATTTCATACATATAAATGAAATTTACGATTTATATATCGATAACGTATATGTACGATATATAATTTTGACTGTGTCATCGTAGATTAGCGGTCGTAAGGAAAAACCAGTTAACTTCACTATTTGTAAAAACAAGAAAAATGCGTTTAAAGTTTTTGATATGCATTTAAAGTAATGGTTTTATAATTTTTATTTTTATTACAATTTGAAAAATGGATCTGTTTTTATAATTTCAGTCTGACAGAATGAAAATATAATAGTGTAAACTCAATGTTTTTAAAAATTGGAGTTAATTGGTTTTTCCTTTTGTGCCACAGATATAATCATTTGACAATGCTAACATTTAATATATTTTCAATTTATACTTAAATTATGTTCCATATATGGAAACAATCAATTTTTATACTTAGATTATATAAACATATATAGTTCATTTTCAAAGTTTTTTTTTCTGTATTGAAATTTGAACTTCATAGAGTTCAAATTGAAAAATGAGTATACTCATGTTTCAATTTTTCATAATTATAACGTAAAAGATCACTACTTGCTACTTACCTTGTTTTATTAAATTAATTAAAAATCCATGAATTTATAAAGTTTGACAAACGTCATAAAGAGATAGTAATTTCCTGAATAATTTTGAAATTCAATATTTTAAGTTATGTTAATCTTTATCGCGAAGATGAATTCAAATTTTTCTGTGTCTCCGTATAAATGCGGACTGCTAAATATTCGAGTGTACTAGCGTTTAAGTCTTAATAGATGATACATTGACGCAGTCGGAGCGTTGACTGCGACGTCTTGTTTAAAGCACGGCAATATATATGCATTGCATTGCCCCTTCTTTTCAAGATCAACGAACTTGATTTGATTTTTTCCTGGCGCACTAGTGGTTCTTTCTTTTTATATCCTTTTAATGTAAATTAACTTTGGCATTTTTGTTTTAGAAAAATGTTTTTCATAAATTACACTAAAACTATAAATGTATTATATATTTATATATCCAATGATTACAATAATAATAACAAAAAAAAAACGTACCAATTATTTGAAATGTCAAAAATTTTAAATTATTTAAATCACTTTTAAACTTTATTATTTTAATCATACATTTATTGAATATATTTTACGTTACTTTAATATACAAAAGATATAATCTATAATCGACGTTATTTTAAATTCATTAGTTCTTTAAAAACTAACATCCGTTGTTTACTCGAAATTATGGCAACAAATGTCCAAACATGACAAATTTCTCGAGTGTAACTATAGCCGGACTACATACAATATTTGAAGTAATATTGTCCTCAATCATCATAATGATCTCTGGTGTACGGATGACCGGGTTGTATTTGTAAACATTGCATTGCATGCGCATCTAATACGGATCCAGGATTAGCCACGTTTAGTTAATTTTATATCTAACAACAGTGCATCAACGTGTAAATAACATGTAATTAAAATTCAATTGTTATAAAATATCGACTGCCGCGTTGCCCGCTGCGATGAAGCGTAATTAGAATTCAATAACGAATCGCGCCACTTACGCGATATCTGTTAATGATTTTAACGAACGATTTAATTAAAAGTGTACAATTAATAACGCGCCACTTGATTCCAATTCATCAACGTCGCTTCTCCTTTTCGATGATTCATTTATTTTCCAAATCGAAAAAGGTCATATGAAGAATTCAAAAAAAAAAAAAAGTAGTATGAGTTTATTTTGTACAGAAAATATATTTTTAAAATTACATTTTTAAAATGAAGAAGTAAAATTTTATGTTTGAATGATAACGTACACGATTTGACTGGTAAAATTCACTGTTTTTGCAGATTAAAATATGTGAATGAAGTTTCAAACGTTTCTTACCAAACTTGGAAACAAATTTTACAAAGTAGAGTTTTGTTTGTATAACTTCTTTTGCACAATTAAAATTCGTTAGTAATATTCTCTCCCTCCAATATTTCTTTTTTCGTTGTTTGTTTTCCGGCATCCGGTTCGTTCGTTCGCGTTGAATTGGAAAAATTAAAATTTACGACAAGCTGGTCTAATGACAAAGAACGTCGCTGAACTAGAAAGAAATTTATTTTCCAATAATCCAATACGAGTAAGTCGGTACTCTTTTGGCCGTGACAGCTACAAAGGACAGCGAAATGGAACAGTTTGATAGCGCGCCTGCACATTCCTGCATAGTAAATCCAAAGAGGAAATTTATACGGACCGGGCAGATGGAGCCAAAGTAGATTAGAAAGGATTCGGTAACGAAATTATTCACATCGTTGTTAGTTTAAAACAGATTTAACGGGGTTGAAACTGTAAATTCTATTTGCGCGCGGGGAAATTGTTGCATTTAAATTCGACGTATATGAATAATCTGTACGTTATGAATAAGTTTTCAGTGGAGCGCACTGTCATGTCATTTTCTGTCAATTTACATGATTTGGCTCACAGAAGTTTTTTCTTTCCATTCGTTAAAAAATAAAAATTTTTCGATGGAAAACCTCAACTTTCTCATCTAATTTTTTACTACTTAATACTTGTTTTCTACTACTTAATGTTTGTGATCGAGATACATTTTTTTAAGATTTTTTTTCTTTGTTCAAAAAATTGCTCTCGCCAAAATAAGATCAATTATTACTTCGACAAAGAAATGTGTTGTTTGACTGATATTTTGTATGGGTATTGCTTTTTAATAATACTTATTAATTTTCCCTCATCTTTCTATAAAATAACAGTAGTATATCTATAAAATCTATAAAATAATAGCAATTGTAACGATGCTGAGTTTTACTTTGAAGTCTCGAAATTTGAGTATAATACGTTCAATTCGCGTTAATTTTTTAACCGAATTAACGCAAACGTGAGATTGCAGCAATTCAAATAACCGCGGGGGTTTTTATTCGAATGTAAATATTTGTTTACTCGGCGACTGAGGTATTTTACTAGTCTCAGCGGGTAATAACGCAAGCAGAAATAACAATAGTATCTACCTAACTTTTCAAGCTCGTGCTTCTTTATTTGCTTCTAAGCAAATAATTTGAGTCGACGAAACCTTTATACGTATGAAATATAAATCGCGAAAGTTGTAACAACTTGCAAATATTTTGCAAATGTTTATTCAGTGGTTTTACCTACTTCTGCAAAAAGCCAAGTTTGTGTTCTCAAAAAAAAAAAAAAAAAGATTTTTCCTCTAGATAAAGAAATGTCAAACGAAACGAGTAATGAAAAAAGAAAAACCGTCAAGCTATTTGATTGCTTTTACATGAAACGGCCTGATTTCGTTAACGGTTCAAAAAATTTTCATTCGCATAAACCCCAAGTCATTAAAATGGATTTATTTTTAATAAAACTAACAAATACATCGGCAAGAAGTGGTATCAATGAGGGGAGGAGATATTGACAAAAAAGTGCATCGAAATCGGAACGGCAGATAGTGGCTCGAATAAACCGACGTATCCTTACCGAGTAGTTAGTGACATGGTATAAAAGTCGAAGGGCCACGAAAGAGGGTCTACGGATCGATGGCAGATTGTCTTACCATGATAAACTGTCAACTCGCACGTATAACTGCGATAATCGACGAAAATAGTCGCACAAAGTTCCGCGTCATCAATCGGACCGTAGGTTCAGCTTACGGATTCTTTTTTCGTTACGCCATTAGCATATAAAGTAAAATTCCGAAAGTAAATGCATCGAAAAGCGTGTCAATTTGAACGTCGGCGGGAAATTTTCATTTCCATTCGCAAAGCCCTTTCAGTGCGTTCACCCCAATCAATATTTCGGTCGCGAAATTTCGGAAAACCATAATTCGGAGAAGTTTTGTTTGTCGAAAATTATTATTAGACGGACATTAGCGACGGTGTAAATTAATTTGGAGTATACTCGACAGTTAGATCCGTCTTTGACAAATGTTATAATGACACGGTATTACAGTTACCTGTCAATACTTGTAAATCACGCTGCCCGCAAAAATCCTCCCGGTGATTTATAATGCATTTCGAGCGGAAGGGTTAGTCCGGTCGCGACATAAATAACGTGCCACGTGTGCGCCCGTTCGTACGCGGTTCTTACGGCGGAATGCAAATTCAAGATGCAATCGTATGACGCAACCATTGGTCCGCAGTAATATTGAAAAATGAGTAGAATTCTTATAAAAAGGGGATTTTTTATCGTTTGACAAAAATTAACATATTTCAATACGTTCATTGAATTAATTAAACAAAACACAAATGACAATAATATTGAGAAATGAGTTAAATTCTTATGAATAACGAATTTTTCATCGCGTGGCAAATTTAAAGCAGATCAATAATTTCATTGAATTATTTATAATAATTATAATAATAATAAAAAAGCAGGATATGGAAACATATATTTAAATCTGCATTGAAGTCTTGTTTTCTTATTTCCTGAAATAATTAATAATAAAATGTCAGTTCTAATTTGCATCTATTAATAAAATGAATGTATATTTTTTTTCTTTATATAAATAAATTTTACTAATTATTCGTAACATAGACCAACATTACGGGAGCACTATTTGCACGTACGATTGCAACCAACATCAAGCTCGCGTCAAGCGATTGTAAGAGGCGAATGTTTCGCGTCAAAGTTTGTCTTGTCCGTAATTAATGAAGCTATTCCATTTCAACTTGGGGTGTGTTTAAAATCACGCAAGTTCCGTATTAATTTTCCTCTCGTCTCGCGCCGCGTGTATTTTCGATGCGCAATTTGATCTAATTTATAGTTTCGCTGACTTCAGCTGCCTAATTGTTTTCGTCAATTGAAAAATCGTTTTATCGGCATTATTTATTGAGATAATAATCGCGTTAATCTGTATCAATTTTTGTTTCACTTTGTTTGAATACATGTGATGTTCGTTATTAAACGTGAAAGCTTTTTTAAAAATGTGACTCGCAGTGAAATGCAAAGTTTTGTTTACATTTGACAAGCTGCAATGTTGGGTCACGTTGAAAAATTGCATATTATAACACCGGAATAGTATTACCATGTTAAACATTACAAAATGACGAATTACACTTGTTGAAGCTTATTTAAATACCGCGTCATGCGCGCTCGTATGGATTTTATCAAGTTTGTTTGTTTTGCGACTATTTACACTTAAACGGTAATGAACGTTATTATATACAGAAGGCTTAATTTATTTCGATTGCATTCTGGCTTGTCGTTTTCATTTTTGAGTTTACAGCAATTCTACAATGAATTTCAATTTTCTTTCGAATACCAAAGAAAAAATTAAAATTTGAGAGATACACTTTGCGACAAAACGCGTTGCAAATGATTGAATAGCTAATTATTAATTTTTTAGATCAAAAGTCATTTTCAATTTGAATATTGTTTGAAATTCGAAGGTAATTTAGTTGAAGCGTGCATTAGATGTTGCATTATTCATTACACTTTTATTACCTTCAGATTTTAAAATAAAAAATGTAACGATCAATAACTGAATATTGCAATAACACAGTCCCGTTTTTTCTTTTTCTCCAAAGTCAATAATGAATTACAAAGCGTTGAACAAAGCACAACAACGCGAGTTATCAATTGTGGGAAAGTGGTACAACGTCACTACAATTGCCTTCGCAAGTGGAGTACAATCCAGAAGTCGAATCTTCGCGTCGCGTGAAATGTTTTTTCAGTAGACACTCAACTTCTACTCAATTTTTTTATACGAACTTTCGAAAGTGCCTACTCGTGTTTACACTCAACTTTACGCTACCGAATTATTTACCGGTTTACATGAAGTTGTAAGCAATTGAAGCGTAAGTGGAATACGATACTGATGGTGAATATTAAACGTAAATTATTTGCTGTTCGACAAACTTTCTTTGAGAAAAATATCGGAGGAGAAATTGCAGCATATTATAACAGAAGTATGTTTTACACGAAATAGCAACTTTATTATACATTGCAGTTGAGTTTTGTGTAAAAATAATTATGTTTGACTAGAGAAGTTTGCGATTTAATACAATGAAATTCATTATTTATGGAATAATTTTATAATAATATCAAATATGTTTGAGTATTAAAGTCAAAGTTTAAACATTTAATACTTTGAATAATAATAATAAAAAATGTGTTAGATTCAAAATAAAATTTGCAATTTTAAATGAGAATAATTTTATTTTTCAAAACTGAAAATGAAAATTGAAAATTTATTTTACCGTTTTATTTTTTGTTTTGAAATTGCAAACAAAGTCGGCGACAATTTTAGTTGGAAAGATTTTCTGAAATTTCCATCTCTCAAAAATGTGATCACAAATTACCACTACACGTTTGCCTCTTTTCGCTTCTTTTATTTCATTTGTCTCCTTTTATCAAAATCGTCAGACATTTTTTGATTCCTCTTGATTCCACGAGCAATCAGTTAACTGTCCGAGTGCAAAAATCCGTATTCAGAACGAAAGAGCGTACTCGTATTTATAGGCACGGTCCGCAATAAACCGCAATGAGCCGAGGATACGTGCGCGAACAAGAACAAAACGCTCTTTCGTTAAACGAAAGACAGAGAGGGCCCGAAAAAGGATAAGGTCGAGCTCGAAGCGCTCGTGGAACTTTACCAACATTCGAGCGGATATAAGCGACGTCTCGTCTGATTGTCTTCGAGACGCGCGTCAAATTCGCGAAATTCATCGTGTGGCGTCATCGACGCGGTGACAACTTTTTCGCGAGCGAAACTTGGCGTGTCCTGGCGACATTACGTTTTTCGATCCGAATGCCGAAATTTATCGCTCGAATTAAATCGCGATTTCACAGCGAAACGAAGTAGACTTTTACGGGAACTTTCTATTACTATTTTGAATGGTTACTTGTGCGAACGAAAAAGTTCAATTGTAACTTAATTAAAATTATTATCTGTTTCATTGTCTAAAATATATTGTAAAATAAGTATAAATCGATCGTGGTTTAAAAATATAATAACAATAGTACATTTTGTTGTACATGACTAATTATTAAATAATTCTGTTAAAGAGATTGCTTAAAATCGGAAGCTTGAAAATGTTTTATAAAATACTACATTTTTTTCTTTCAAAATGAAACCTTTGTTTTTATAGCGAACATATCGTGTGATTGCGTCTCAAAATTGCCTTAATTATTTTCCCGCCAAATTTACATAATGCTAACAGCTTGAATGTTCTGATGGAAATCTCGTCTTTAACTTTCATACATTCCAAGCTTACGTCTCGGACCGTGCAAGTAAATTAAATTCAAGCATAAATCTCGCCGTCGCATCCGCGGATACAAGGAGGAGTTATTTGCTCTTTTTTGCCATTCGTTTCTTTTCGCTACCTCATCTCGCAAAGAAGACGAACAAAAAGCGAAACGAAAAAATGAAAGGGAATCGATTAAAAAAGAAGAAAAAAAAACGAGCTTTTCGGAGCTCGGTAACTGAATCAAACGGCGAAGCATTATAAGTTATAAGTGTAATCACAAAAACCCGGGGTCGCGGTGATTTTTCAAATGAAACTCCCGCCTTTGTTTAATTTATTTTCATGAATTGCGCGGCGCATTACTTCGGGGTTAGATTGTAAAACGGCCTGCAGCGAAATCCCCGCTTTTCATTCGTATGGATGAAGCGCGCGCCATTCGTCGTTCAAATGAAACAAAAGTAATTGCGGAAAAATGCTGGTAAATCGATTACGTTGCGCGTTTCCGGTCAGATATTAAGCCGCGATGATTACGCGAAATCGAATTCACGTCGCGTGTCGATAACTGCGTTTGCGCCAATCGCTCGACAAAATTGTGGTCAACGGAGTTTGAGTAGTTTAGTCAGGGTTCAAAACATTTCGATCAAGGTCGCGTTCATTTTTGTATTACTTTTGCTTTATTATTCATTGTTTATTATTCATTATTTAGTAAAAGTATTTAATTACTATTTATTAAAGTGAGCTAAAAAAGTAATTAAAAATAATAAAATTACTATACTGTGAAAAGTAATAACTTCGATTAAGTAATTAATCGATCATTAATTTTTGAATAATTTTATGCGAAAATTGATATTGATTTCAAAAATTAAAAAAATGTTGATTAATGTATTAGCACAAATTTATATCAATTTGCAGACTCTATAGAATCGAAAAATATTATTAGAATTAAGTAGATCATCTTTTACTTAATTCTACTTAAGTCGTTCGACAGTCGTCGCGTGCAATCTGTAATTGGCGTCTTTCAACGTAGGTCGAAGTTCAACAGCTGATCAAAAAGTTGTCTCGCCAGGCATAATTGGATACTTACTCTCATCGCTAACAGAATCGATAATTCCAATATTTCACTTCCCCCCCTCGCATCTTTATTCTTTAATGCATATATATACATTTGAAATTAAAGTTTCGAATCGCAAAGTAGCAAAGTTCATTCCGATTAAACAGGATCGTTTACATTCGTTTCCGAGAGTCGCGAAAGTGACGGATTATGTGAAAAAGAAAACACAGTAGCCGCGTGGCGGGCTTTTCAAATTTTCGCGCGCTTTCCATCGAACGACGTCGTAATTGAAGAGAAATAGAATAAGCTTCTTGTTGAAGAATCCCATTTCCGCGGGAAACTTTTAAATTGAATTCATCGTTGCAGTAGTCGTAAAGTGAGATCAGATTGCGACATCGGGGGCAAGCGCGCGTGCTAATGATGGGACGGGAGAAGGTTGAAGTCGATATAATTATTTGAAATATTTTATTACGCTCACAAAAATATTTGATTTCATTCGAAATGCCAGTCTTTTTTGTGAAATCGTTTTGTATCAAAGTGAATCATATCGTCACAAAATTATTCATTTTGGGATCACATCTGTATTAATGAAAAAAAATTTATTTGATGATAAAAAATCGTTTGATGTCGGTACAAACGCCATCGAATTTTCGCAGAACTGAATTTATCAAGTAAATAGTAATAAAAAGCATTTGCAAGCAATGCTGCAATTTTTCGCAAAAAATGGAAAGTATAATCAGAAGCTTAGTAACGTTAATTAAAATACATGATTAAACAACCAGTTGAATTAATATTTATTTTTGCCTTGTATTAATGTTTTATTTATAAATATTTTTCATCGTCAATGTTCACCGAACATTGTACAGTTTAATTAGTAATAAACGTCGTTACAAGATAGCAGCGAAATTTGTCCGCTGAATTACAAAGCCCTTTTCCAAACAAAATTCCTCTGAAAATAGTGTAGTTACGTTTCGCTATCGTGAAATCTCATTTTACTATTATGGCGGTAATTTAGCTTAGCGCGAGGACTTTTAGAAATTGACACACACAAAAGATTGAAAAGACCGTTTGTTTGCCGTTATTTAAATATTTTGCTGAAATCATGCATTGACGTTAATGGAAATTGTTTTGAATCAAAGTTATTTTCGAAAGTAATTTTAAGTTATCGTCAGTATCACTGTACGATAAAATCATTCTACACGATGAAATTTCAATATTAGCCGTAGCTAGAGGACTTTGATTTTTCGTGCAAAAAGGCCCCTGGAGCAAGTGTCGAAAATGACCTTTGCCACGGGGGCGAGTGGCGAACAATCAATTTCGTTCGAAGTATTATATTTTGTCGATCATATTTATTTCGAATGCTCGTGTCGGAAAGGCTGCCATTCGAACGGGATATCGGCTGGAAACCAATCATTCGTGACAAAGAAGTCCTTTCGTGCATCTGTTGGCTTATGAAAGGTGCGCTGTTTTACGAGCTCCACCCGAGTGAAACTTTTAATGCCGACCATTAAAGTCATCAATTAAGAGGGTGTATCACGCCTATTTCCATGGAATTAATGACTTGTTAAATTCCTTTTTATTGATACAAATTGCAATTTGCATCTACACATTTTCTTTCCCTCTATTTAAACACTCTTAATAGTTCATTTTAAATGTTAGGAATGACTTGAAAATTGTAGATTGTCTTGATTTGTTTCCGTCATTTTAAGAATTTCAAAAGTTTTGAGCTTTTACGAAAATACGGATACAGAAATAGGAGGTATAAGAATAATACTTGTTGTTAGAAGCGGTTCAAGCACGAATGCCTTTTTCCGCCAAGTCATTGTGTTTAATGACAATCAGTGCCAGCAAAGACAAATTTAGTTTTGATTGCAATCAATGATTGGCCGCATTAGGGTCGTTCGGAAATAACGAAGAAACGACTTGATTCATCGTGACGTTTCTATTTCCGTGCGACAATATAAATATCAGATCGCGCAGGGGAGGCAAATTGTTCGTCAACGATTCTTGTGGTGATTTAGTTTCGTTAAATTGACGTTTAATTCACTTTCGTGATTGTTAGATATCTGACAAATCAGACCCTGTATAAGCATACGTTTTTGTGATAATATATATAAATGTCTATTAATATGATATAATAAAATCATAAAAGTATGATAAATAATGTGGATCCTTTTGAACCACAGGTATTAATATTAAAAAAAGGAAACCCTTTTTTTTAATGGTGATATTTTCAAAAATGCTCTTGTGAATGAATTGTGAAATTCTTTTGAATGAAAATGGAATATTTCGACCCAAAAGATATTTCTAATTGCTTTATAAAAAAATATTAATTATAAATTAATCGTTCGGCTTTTTATTGAAGACAGTATTCAGAACTTTTTTTGACTCCTTTTTTTATTTCTCATCCTTATAATAAAATCAAGTGATAATTCCTTCGAAAGCATGATCAACGTTAGTAAATACGACGATTATTAAATTACTTGTCGCCCGAAGAGACAAGCATTGCTGTAAACAAAGTTTCGCTACTCGGAAAAATTACTTTTGCGCGTTGAAGGAAAAATAAATAATGTTAACGTCGCGCGTGGGCGAATAAATCTTGGGAGGCGCCACTTTGTCATTCCTTTTCGTCCAGTCGTTTCGCTTTGTTATGCAGCGCGCGATATTTTGATTCAACATATTTCTCGTGATAAATAATTTCATAAATAACGCGACAAGATGCGCTCAAGTTCCGGTCGCTTTTCTTCCCGTTCCTTCACCTTTTCGCTTCGTTCGCTCGCAAGCGCGATTCAATCGGCCGAGTGCTTGCCCTTATTACGTCCTCGTAATGACCGCTTCTCAGGCGAGTTTGGCATTCCTTCGTAGGAAAAAAGTATCGATTCGCAAGCTTCGAAATTGTCCTAATTGTTTCGCGCTCGGTCGAGGATGCGCCGCATTATCGCCCGATGAAATCAATGTTGACTATTTTCTAGCTTTTGTTACGGATTAAAGACATTTTCATCGAATGAAATTTATTATCGAATAATGCGAAAAAAGTTTCTACGTCCATAATACATGAGAAACAGCGTGGACAAATATTTGGTTTATAGAGCAGAGAATTAATTTAAACACATAGTTACGACAAAATATCAATTTATTTACCGAAATAATTAATTTCGTTGTTTTTCGACGTTACGAATGTACGTACGAAACTTTTTAAACATTTTCAAATATCAAATTTCTAATAATATTTTCCATGCGCATTCTTGAAATGAAATTTTGTTTTGACAAAAACAAATTGATGAATGCGTAGAATTTAAGTGAAATGTAAATAAATATATTAGAATTGGTAATCGCTCGTAGATTTAAATTATTATAACTTTCCAGATAGAATGTTGCTGGTAAACATTTATCAAATATAAATAAATGAAATATTATAAAATATAATACAATATATAATATAATATAAAATAATAATTATACTGAATTGAGTAATAAATATCGTTTCAATATTTCAATCGCGATGATATTTCTTTTCCAACCAACACTTCTTTTCCGATCGTTGCCATAACGAAAAGGGGCGCGACTTGTTGAATCGAAGCACGATATCAAAAAAGCGCCAATAAATGCTCGCAATTGGCCGGCAATAAGCCCATTAAAATAACGACGCGGCATTAAAAGTCGAGACAACTGCAGGGTCATTATACCCGAGCGCTCGAAAATAGACACCCTCTCGATGCGCCGGCTCTGTATATTTTCGCGAGCAGGGCTATCTGTGTGCGTTTCGTCAATTACTTAGAAAGTATCGCGTATATCGAGAGCACTCGTTATACGTTTCAAAGTCAGTTCGTTTACAATGGACGCTTCGGCTCTTCTCTTTTTTCGTTCGCCCCCCCCCCCCGTACTCCCCGTCCCTTTTTTCTCGCCGTTCATTTTACCCCGCTCTTTTTTTCTTTTCTTTTTGTTTAATCACGTAATTGATCCGGCGCTCTTTCGCAAACCCATGCTCGCGAGTGACACGAAAAATTTGGGTCAGGCACGATTCAAACTGGCGCTTCACCCGCCTTTTCCAAACAACGCCGGTTTATCGAGTTTAACATTTATGATGATGATCGTCGTCGCGGGTCAGATTCAAGGCCAAGGGATTTTAACTCGACTCGACGGTAATTAGTCACAGGATCAATAAACTTTTGTTTGAATTGGATGGCTTTTTATTCGGAAATTCAATTTTATTCGTTGCTTTGGGGGTTTTGAAGTTGAAAGAAAAGTGGAGGCAATGATTTAATTGCAGATAAAAGAAAGAAGTTCTATTATATTCCTTTCATTACGGTTTTTCTTTAATTTGAATTAGAGTTTAGTTGAGTTAATTTTTTTATCGTTTTTATTCGAAAGCTTTTATGCAAACGAATTTTGTAGATAAAGACTTTTTTCTGAGTGAACAGTTAACATATAACTGTTGTAAACGCGAATTATATTTTTGGAGAAAATAGTTATTAATATTACACAATTACATTTTCAATTTTTATTTCAAAGGACGTTTTAAAAACGAATAACTCATATTTTAAATTGATTAATATTTTTGATAGAGCAAATAACGAAATATAAGTGATATCATCTTTTTGTAAAACGAAAATAAAAAATTTACTTATAAAATGATGAGTGAATTTTTTATTTTTTTGTCGATGAAAACTTTGCATTATTTTCTGTTTCTGAACATTCTGAAGCACAGCAGATTTTTACGTTTAATTTAAAAATAAACAACGAGAAGTAATTTTAGCCGCAAAGCCGTAGCTTTGCAATTAAGTCGTCGATAGCATAGAGGAAGCAAACTCGATTTTAGTAAATACGCCTATAGCCAACGTTACATTTGACTCGAGTCTTTTCGCCGTAATGACCGCACAAACAATTCGGTCCTCGAAATCTAAATAAGTTCTAGTCGGAATAACGGTCATTATGTCTATAGTTATGGAAAGCTGTTATCAGGTCGCTTATTTCTTTTCGACCGTATTAATTCCAAGCATTGAATGGACGTACATGACAATGCGACAACTTCGTGCGCTTCCATCAATTTTTGTAATTTCATAAACCAGTTATTATTAAAATAATTATTTCAAAGTAATTAAATCCAAATGTAAATAAGTTGCTTTTTAACATTTTTTCTTTTTTTTTCTGTTTCTGTGAAAAGTTTTTCAGTACACTTAAAATTTCGATTTTTGCTTTAACTTTGTAAATATAACGTGTGGTTAACATTTCTCATGAATGCGAAATTTTCCACGTGGAAATATCCCCATGATTAGAACTTTTAAAATAATTGAACTAATTTGATGTATATTTTAACAATAAATTCGAAGTGTATACATACACTTCCAGCAGATTTTAAATACATACTTTTATCTTACAGTTTTTGTTTAATTTTTTCCAAATTTTATACCGTGTGGATATTTCCACGTGGAAAACTTCACATTCATACATTTCTCCAAGTTTGGATCCATTGATGGAAAGAACGTGGTAAAGTTTCTACACATTGTAGAGACACGTTTAAATAAATAATCAGATATTTATCGATTAAGTGATTAATTTTTTTTTCAGGCTGCCGGGGAAAAGTTTCGTCGATTGAATTGAAAACAAATTGGAAAATTAATACTTCTTAATTATGAAGAAATGGATTGAACCTTCGAGCACCTTAACTTGTCCGTTCACGCTTTAATGGATTCGTAAGTAAACAAATGAGATCGTTTTCCTTTCCATTCGAATATATATGTAAATTTGACAAGCCAGCGTATCTGCCGGTAGTAAAATTTCTGGATAATTTACCGAAATTTTCTGCCCTCTTCACGGGACCGGCCTTTTCGTCAAATTTAATATGTGAAAATGCCAGCGGAACAAGCAATCGTAACGAAACATACGTGAAATATTTGACTTGTGTTTCCGCGCGGAAAGCAACGCGATTCCATATTGCCGGGCATAAATCACGTTATGCATGCATAAAAATTAAACTACCAACGGAGAAGTGATACGGCAAGGTTGTGAAAAAATTATGCCGGATAAATTGCACCGCTTTACGGCAACAAGCAATTCCGCCAAGTGAAATGGTTCAATTATGAATCGACTATCTTTTGTTGAGATTAACGTAAGCTTTCTCATTTGCCTTCGTTTTATGCTTTGAAGAGAAAAGAGATTCAATTGTAATCACTTTTTTTTCGTTATCATTATTTGTTTTTTTTATTATTAGAATTTTTTTCTTATTATTTTGTTATGTTAGAAATTGTTATTTTACTGAATTAATTATTTTTCTTTACGTTACAAAGAAGTAATCAAATTGTCGAAGAAGTTTGCAAGTGAAACGTTTTGCATTAACACGCGAGCGCGCGAGCTCTTAAAAATAACTGAAGTCTCGGCACTTTGTTTCGCGAATAAAATTACTTCTGTTTCCGAAATAAAATTCCGTCGCTTTCAGCATTGACTATAAGAATGCAGGCTCTCAAATAAGTATAAATAAGCGTACGCGAATATTAAGACGCAAAAATAGTTAGAATGCAAACGAGAAAATTAGTACTAAATTTAGTCCTGCACTTTCATCGGCGTGCCATCTTTCGCGAAAGTGAATTCGCGCTATCGGACGTTCCTCGCAGCCTTCGATTAAAATTGTCAACTTTGCTGCTCGCAACTTTTTCAATATTTCATCGAAAGAATCTCCCAATGAAAAACGCGTGCCGATTCTTGGAACGAATTTTTGCAGTATTTTTTGATAATGAGAAAAAAGATAGGGAAACTTAACTAGGGGGGAAATACGAAAATATGTGTCGCGTATTCTGAGAGAAATCCTTTGTTGTTAAACTACTAAAGACAATTCAAATGATATTTATTAAATTTTATAAATATATTTGTTCCAAGTTAATCAATATAGAATCTCGACGAAAATATAAGAAAGTAACGGTCTGAAATAAAATTATGTATCAGGTTGATTTTGAAACACTTGTTGTAGAGTATGCAAAATTCTTGAAATTACTCAAGTTCCAACTCATCTTTCTATTATATGAAAAGTATTCTAGAAGGTTTAAATAAATTTTTGATCGTTTAAAGAAAAGTCTTTCAATAAGCGTAAGTACTTTGAGAAAAAATGTCTATCAGAATTTTAAGAACATTTCACATCCATTCTATACATTCTCATTGCTCTCATTTGTGAAAAAAAAACTTTCCCCGTTTGCATTTTACATGCGTTTCAAGAATACAATTTCCCTGCTAAAAATATCGCCGGTCCTTGAATCTGGAATAAATATCGTCCGGTTGTTACTAACATCACATTGTATTCCAATCGACAGAATTTGTATTTCGTTTCGGTTGATGACAAAAATTATGACGAAAGAGAGTGGATTCATGAAAACGAGATCAGAAGGGTCAAACCGCGATCGATCATGCTTCATTTTGCAGCGCACATTCGCCGAGTATTCGGCGCTCGTGAGTAACGCCGACAAAATCAATTTGCCAGTGACCGCAAATCCTAATCAAGATTTTCCGAAAAGGATATGCAAAATTAACCGACATCGCTCTTATCCGTCCTTTGATTTCAACCGATGTTCCACTTCAGCTTTTATTCCTCGCCGCAAAATCCGCATCGCGAGAAAGCTTCTCTCGTAAATTTTTCACGCCATTTTGTTATTAACCCGTTTAACGTCGATATCAATACTTTTTTGTTGGCCGTTAATTTTTACGCGAAATTTTAATAGACGTCATTTCACGAGGTAAAATAAAAATTAAACTTTGTGCTTGCTATCGTAAGCGATATGCTATTTTAATTTTTAATCGTTTAATGAGCTATGTTGATATTGAATAAAATATTCAAATACACTTTATTAATTTACTTAATTTATCCGGCTCGAAGGACCATTTGTTACATGTCAACGATGAAATATGAGTATACGGCTAGGAAACAATTCCTAGCTATCGTTAATACTTGCCTAGTATTCAACTCAATATAACACAACTGAAAGTACGTCGCCTTCGAAGTTCGACGAACAGAAATAAAATTTCATCGCGAGTCTATGTAACTTTACTTGACGTTAAAACGTTTCTTTCCCTCAATGCAGGATTATGGGGGGTTGCATTGCATTTTACTTTGCGAAATTTTACGAAAATATAAAAAAAGTTTCTGGGAACGTTCTGTCGTAAAATGCAAGTAAATATTTGGCAAACAAATTTCCGGAAAACGTATTCGTAAAATCTTGCAATAGGAATATTAACCTGAATGTTGCGTACGCGGATTAATTGCAAAGTTTTCAATTTGCAAATATTAAAGTACATGCAACTATTTTGAATTCATCGATCGAATTAAATTGATAGATGGTGCAGTTAATGAAAGGGTGTATATTTATTCATTAACGGATATGATTAGGCCAAGCGTTCACGTAATAAACGCGATAATTTGAGTTCCACGTGTATGTTATTCCAAAGCGATGTTATCCCGAAGTTGAAAGTTTGTTTGCTTTGACTGCAAATAAAATCACCAAGCGGAGTTATTTTCGGTTGTCTCTATCTTCCGCGAAAGTATCGACGCGTCGTCAAAAACGTGGCCGTTCGACGACTCCCGAACCCGGAAATGCGCTTTTCGCACTCTCCGCCTGTCCGTCTGTCAAAACGCACGTCAATTACCTTCCGTTTGCTTTGAAATTGATACAGATTGTCGGAATGTCGATAAATTAAATCGCTTTTAATCGAAAGCCCACTCACTCGCAACTGACAACGGCCGACCTCTTCGACCCGGCGAATATCAATCAAAGACAAAAGACGATCTTAGTTCGCGCTCCCAAGTGCGCCGTCAGAAAACTTGGAGCCTGCGAGGCACCTTTTGTTTGACTATTGGCAACTTTACATTCGCACGCGAATCGATACGTTTAAAGACCGCACGGCGTCTCGTTGCAAGTTTCAAGACATTGGTTATTCGGCTTCGACGACTTCGATTGTCACATTGGCAAAAATCAAAGAGATTCGTCAAGCCTTTGTCGCTAAATTATTGCATTCTTGAATAATGCTGTCAAATTCAATAATTTTTCGAAATAAACATGATCCATTTTAAGGTTTTTTTTGTATGCGCAGGAAGTTTGCAACGTTTATTTGCAATGAATTCCAAATTCCATAAATTTGCAACCAAAAAAGATATACTTTTAACGAAGAAAATAAACGAACATAATTATTTTATTTTATATCGCGCTGATATAAATTCAAGTTCTGATTTTGATTGTCGATAGACGAAATGATTTTTTATTAAAAATTCGTTGCAAATAAACGTTGCAAACTTCTCGCACACTTTTTTTTATGCAGTGTAATGTAATTCGATGTTTTGATGACTAAATTTTATTTTTGGTTTGCTTAATTAGCATTAAAAAATTTTATAATCTACTAACTAAATGTTATCATTATTATCATCATACGCATCATCATAAACATCATAAAACATTTCATTCAAAGTACCTTGACACGATTGTTCAAAAGAATATAGTTAACAAGGCGATTCACTTCGTAATTTCGACTAACGAAGTTTCTTTCTTTCAATACGCCGTGACATATTTTCCAGGAAATGATGAATGTTACTTTTGAAGGGAATCGTTTCGGTCGGTGTCCGTATAAATGAACATAAATTTCCGCCGGGATCGCGCCATTATGCAGTATCTGAATTGCTGATACGCCGGAGTCTTGGCGCGCACCGTTCCGCTCAATCGAATCAACAGGAACGTGAAAAATGAATAACTGTATCGGCCCGGCGATTAATGCGCCGTATGAAATTCGGGTTAATTGTACGCCCGCAACCCCTTTCGCGCCGTTCCCTTCGCCGTGTAATTGGGTATCGCGTTGCATTTAATTACGCGCTCGAGCAATCATTTGGCAAACCGACAATTGTACGTCAAACCGCGAGGGCAATTCGTTCGGCGCGAATCTACGATTTATCAACGGACTCAGTAATTATATCCGTGAAAATGATTAGAAATGTGGCGAAAATTGTGGCAACTTTGAGAATCTTTTTGAGCGAAGGAGGAAAAACAAACGCTAATATCAAAAGGCTAAGTCTCGACTATTTTTTTTTTTTTTTTTTTTTTTTTTTTAAAAAAGCATTTTTCCCTTTTTAATATTCCCAACCCCACGAGACCCCTCCACTCCCCGTAGGCCGTCTTCCCTCTGAAAAAAACAAAAATATACAATTACTCTTTTAAACCATTACTCTCCAATCTGATATACAAACGTTACGTCACAAAATAAACTACGACAATCGTAGATACGTTTTTCCTCTTACATCACATACTGCGTCTACTCACGCTCCTGAGT
>JABFOV010000689.1:0-33432 GCA_022817685.1 Aradophagus sp. ZL-2020
CCTGCAGTGTTCACACCCAGCACCTATGGTGCCAAGAGTTGCCTTAGATATGGATCCACAACAAATTCTTGTCAGAGCGACAGGCAGTATATCGTACGATACTCTATTCTTCGCATGGAGCTGCAGTGGTAGATAAGGGAGCTTAATTTTTCTTTTTTTTGAGTGCTTATTTTTTTTTATGTTATACTTTTTTTTTTTTTTTTTTTTTTTTTTTTTTTTTTTTTTTTTTTTTTCGTGTAGATTAAAAACAACTTTTATACGCAATTTCGTGAGCGTTGAATTTCGAGCGCTGAATTTTCTTGACACTGGAAACTTTATTTCCTTCTTCTTTTTGCCACAAAAAACAGAGATAAGATGTCCAGCGTTAACAATTTACCGAGCTTCAGAACAAGCGCCTTCTTGTAATCCGGCTCTGGCTACTTACAAAATTATCTGCAGAACCCTCCAAAGCCGCCCTTTGACATTACCCTAACGCTTTAAATTCTTCCCCCCGTAACCCTAACGGGGTTGCCTTTTCTTTGTCCTTTCACATTTCTTCAATTCTTCGAATTGCTCTGAATTCCTTCGAATACTTTTGAATTCCATGAATTTCTTTAGACTCCTCCAAAGTTCTACAAAAGTCTTTCCAATTTTTTTATTTAATGAGGATTCGAAGTCACAAATCTCTTCACTGCAAAATGAAGTCTCTTACAAACTACTTAAATTAAGAAGTTTAGTAGTTTCAAACTACTTAAAATAAGAAATTTCAGCGAAACAAGTACTTTAAAACTACTAAAGTTCTTAATTTAAGTAGTTTGCAAGAGGCCGCTTTTTCTAGTGTCGTCATTGTATTTACCAAATACGCAACACCGTTACAATAATTTTTTCATAGGAATTTCCTTACGTGGAACATTTTTCATTTCATTTTCATAGGGAACAGAAAAATAATATCACTTTTTTATTTAAAAACATATTACAGTATAAGTATGCAGTTTTCAGTCAAAAATATAACCGATTCATTCATATTTACAGCACAATTAAAGGCTAATTTTTTTCATTCATTTATTTAATCAAACAAATAAACTATAGACTAATTCGGGCATTGTGAATTGAATTTCTATCCGTCGTATGCAAATATGCATCTGTGTTTCAGTGACTTTTTTTTCCGCGATTATTGTTTTAATTCTCACGGGAATAAACACTTGATTTAAAACAAAAAGCAACCTTTAAAAGCATCCTTTCAAGCAACTAATACAACTTGACGTACAACCGTTAGTATTTCCTAATTGCGATTCTGCGGCACGAACACTTCGCACGTGAATTCGAGCGAAAGAAGTTTGATTTTGTTTTCTCAGCAAAGAACACAGCAGACAAAAGGATCCTCGGCGCGTGGTCTCGTATACAAAGTATATATCCCTAAACAATCATTCATCTTCAATTTCGCGCGAAACGCGAATCGCGCTAACGTCAGCCTGACCATTTATCTTGCGTTGCGCGACCGACTCGCTGTCCCATTTACACCAAGACCTATTGATTCGTACGGATGCGCGATTGCGTCGTTTTGAGAAGTTGCAAAGGAGTGAAAAAAGGATAGGATAGGCAAACATAGAAGAAGAAGAAAAAAAAAGAAGAAAGAAAAGAAATTGATTGCCTTGTTTCGCGGCGGAAAATAATATTTCGGGGCAATTAAAAGGCACGTGTCCGGGCGCGCGCGTAGGAGGGCGTTAAACAAAGGCAAACAAGGGCGAGCCGAGGGAGAAGGGTAGGACGTGCCGAGAATACTCGGGAATGCCGTTTTCGTAGCCACCCTGTATAATAGCGCCGCGAGGGAGGATACGTAGGGGGAAAATGACTAAGTGCGTTGGGGTTTGGCTTGTGTGGCGCGCGAAACGCGAAGGACATTCCGATCCCTCGTGGCGAAAATCGACGTTTCTGCAGTCTTCCAGTTGTTCGGAGAAAGCAACGCGGCATAATGAAGCCAATAACCGCGCGGCACCGATGGCCGGCCACGTCCTCGGATGAATAATAATACGGCAGTTTGCGGCCGCGCGATACGCCGATGGACGTTCGAGGCAATTGAACGAAACAACGCGATTCGTTTCATTTTACGGATAGCTCGGCGATAAAATAAATCCACTCGCGCGGGGGCTTTCCAGCGCCGATTTATGACGTGGACTTTTCTGGATGATTATTTCGGGCCAACGCGAGTGATTCATCTTTCTTTTTTTCTCGTTTTTTTTTTTTTTTTTTCTTACTATTACTATTATTTTTGATATTGCTTTTCATGACACAGATCTTCACGTCCTCGCATCGTTAGATGGGTTTTACTTTTTGGTACTTTATTTCTCTCGGTGTATTCTGCTGTGTAATGTAATGCGTCCGAAAGACCGTCCAATAAAAACTGATTGCTTCGCGGCATATCACCATTTTTCTACTTGCGTTTTTGATTTTATAATATTTTATGGAAAATAAGTCGGTCTGAATTTAATTGTTCGTGCATATTATTGTTGAATGAGCTTGACTTTTGGAATTCGATTTTTAGATTCGTTTATCCATTTTTCGTATTGTTTCTTACTGAATATAATTGATTTCATAAATTAGACTTATTCGGTAATAAATTATATAAAAAACTGAGCTTGTGAGCTTAAATTAAACATTTGAATTAATTCTTATTGTCATGCATTTAAATTGAGTCGTTGGTGACTAAAATTACATTTTCGTCAATCACAAATTGTAATTGAATTTAGAAACCAAGCAAAATAAAGTTAATACAAATTCCGAGTTGTCTTACTTGCTGTCGGTAAAAAGTTATCGACGCGTCTCATCGATACCGGTACCGTTCATTTTTTTAGACAATTCGACTTGTTTCTTTTTTTAAAAAATTAGAATTAAATGTATGTAACAAAGCTATATTAGATGACCATCTTATTTAAAAGTTTTAAAGCCAGCTGTTTATTTTCATACATTTTAACTGTCATCAAAGTAAAAGTATTATTAATACATTAATTAATTAAATAGTAAAAAGAAATGTCCCTTGTAACAAAAACTTTTTATTATCTCAATAGTTAACAATTAAAGTTTTCGTAACAAGATATCCATAGTCGCAACATTCTTTTCTATGTAATTCAATTGAAAATAATCTTTTCACAAAGTTGCGCGCGAGGCGGTATAAGGAATATAAATACCAGGAATTATTCATGAAGTTTCTCAAAGCTAAAATGCAATTTATTTCTGGTTTGCTTTATAGTCGAGTGCCGTTTGATTATAGGTTACCTATGCACAAGCGCCACCTATTTATCGACTCTGCGCGCAAACTGTCGTACGCTGCATACCGTTTGTTATTTATAATCGAACTCGTTAAGGCACAAATGTGCCGGCAATTCTTCATTTAACGCTTCCCGCTTATTCTGCGTGTTCAGCATTGTCGTCAGTCGACGTTCCTCGACCTACCATCGCAAAAAGAAATAACATGAACTTTTCAACTAAATGATTATGTTTATTTAGTTGTGTCTCTCATAATCATTAATTTATATGCCATAGAATGTTTTATTGTTGTCGTAATTATATCGATATACATTAGGCATTTATGTACCTGAAACGTCCATTTCTTTCCGTATTAAATTTGATCATAACGCAAGCTTGCTAAAAACTTACATCCCACTCTTGTCAAAGAGAAATTCATTAAACTTTCTTCTTTATTATCTAAATTGGTGGACCACATCCAAATTGGTATAAACTTTGTATCTAATATTATATTAAACAAATATTTACTAAATTGGGAAATCTTTTAATACACAATTTGTCGATTTTTTCTTTCCGAATAGTCTTTTTACGCTGTCTCTTTTTCAAACATTGCACACCCCTATCTCGTAACAGGTGTCAATGTGTAAGTAAATATTACCAGTTTTAAAACGCAAAAGAAATAATTTTTTATGAGTCCTTTGTACTTGAAGAAAAAAAAAAGAAAAAAGCGATAAAGTATGAAAGGAACAGCAGCGACAGGAATATCGACAAAGCGACAATTACTACGGCTGCGAATGCGAATTCTGTGTTTCTTAACAGCGCGCAATTTTGTGAAAACGAGCGACGGATTGATGAGACGTTGTACTGTGCGCACTGTCGAATGCGTTGTATCGAAAATGAACCGAATTCGTGTCCACTGCTTTTAGACCATAACCGAGGCCCATGTGGCTGCCGAAGATTCGTACAGCAGGTGGCAACAATGTTGGCGACCCGATGCCACCTGGACCGCTATGTCCCGCAGATATATGATGTTTCTGAACAAATAAATTCCACAACTAAATGTTAAGGCGAAATGTGTAGTTACGAGGCACTTTGCTGCGGCTACTCCATAATCTATACTTATCGAACCGTCGTAATTTATCAGTTTCCACTTCACAAATAATTCATTCGTAATCTCTCTTTTATCGAGATGTTATTTCTTACATTTGGGCCGATCGGTGGTTGTAATTCATCTAATCAAATCGCTCAGTCGACATCAATTTAATTGACTTCTCTTGCAAATGTCGTGGCACGACTTTGGTCGTTTTCGTAAAATAACGGCGCGAATTAAATCGTGCTACTTACATTTTTAATCGCATTGAAGAAAGTCATAATACGGCTAGGAAATGATAGAACATGAAATATGCATTCGATATTCAATCAGTGATTTTGATTTACACTACAGTATTTGTTTCAGTGCAGTTTGTAGCGGTCATGTGTTATCTGGAAACTGGTATAGACCATTTTTCCACGTACGTTTCGTGGTATCGGTATCGTGATGCCAAGTTCGTCTGTTTTCACGTGGCTGGAAATGGGAATTTCAATTGGAGAAGCAAACTCCTCTCGCCTGAAGCTTGACGTAATTGAAAAGTTGACAATCGTTATCTCCGCGCGTTACAACTTTTCCGCCTCCCCTTGTCAGCGCTGTGTTTTAACTTGTGAAATTATGATTGACGCGAGCAGAAACTCCGACTGTGCAGTCAAATGCCACCCCAGTCAACATTGGATTTCACAGTGAACTCGCCGCAAATTCACCGCGGGTCCACGATCGATTGACGTGTGAATCACTGGTGATTCGCTGGCGATTATCTACATCCGGATAAAAAATTCACCTGTTTATCACCGGTGAGTTACGCATTTGAATTTGCAATTAACTCGCTGTGCATTTCACGAATATAATATGCATTTTATACACATTGCATATATAGATATATATTACATACATATTTCATATATACTACATACATGTATTATATGTATTGCAATTTGTACGTGAGTGAACAGTAAGTTCGAACGTATGATTCATTAATGATTAACCGGTAAGTTTTATGTGCAGCTAATTACCAGCAATTGACATGTCAATCACGTGAGTCCACGACGAAATTACAGCGAATTTATTGTGAAATTCAATGTTCACTCGGATGGTCGCATGCACCTCTAGCTTCATTTTTATTGATTTATTCACTTAATTTTTTTCATGTGAATTTCCAACAGTTTTTAAGTTTGTTCAATATTAAAGTTCGTTCGGCACATCAATGCATTATTTTTTTCGCACCTTTGCGAAGGTAAATAAAATCGATGTAAAATCACGAAAAAATTGTTATTTTATTATACGGGGTTTTAATGAGCCATGCGCTACAAGTTTTCCTTCCTGATGTTCGATCTGTATCACATTGTACATTGTGAGTGAAGAATGGCAGCTGCGAGTTTTGAAAATACAGCATCTGCCATACAAGACGGCCCGCATTCTTCCTCTCTTTCTCGCAATCTCTTTCAACGCGACGACCTTTCTTGCCGGTAATCTTCGTCACGATGCTATTGATGCGCGAGAGGATTGACAATTTGGCCGTTGATTTTCATTCAATTTGAGTATAAATGATAATTTCAATATTGGCGCGAATGATTTTATGAAATAATAATATTATTATTTCATAAAATAGTCGGCATAATGATATAATAAAAATAATCGATACAAATAATAAATCTGTGTTATTTTCGTCGATTACAATATTATACTCGTGAGGAAAAAATGCATTTATAATTAAATAAAGAAAAATCATTTCAAGTGTATAAAGTAGAAAATATCTTTGAAATAAGAAGCAATAATAAATGGTATACAATACACATTTTCAGTGTCGTAAATTCAATTTGGTACAATTTATTAATTTCTTTCTACGTTAATCGTTAATCACGTTAAATGTTTATACTAGACACTTTTATTCGGCGGGTGCAACGAGCGCTCCGGCCGCGGGGCTAGTTGACAAAAAACTAATGCTCAACGGCAAGTGTCGCGCAGCGGGAAAATTGCAGGTTTTGCAATCTTAGTATTTTAATGGTTCCATTGTTTTACGTCCAATGAGAACGAATGGACTTGGACGTTGTTTTTCCGAATTCTCATCAATCGATAAGCTGTTTATTCACAATGTTTATTGCATCAATCTTCCCTGATCGTTAAACCGGATCTGCAACATTTATGCATTCATGCTTCATCTAAAAGCTTGCATCTCGAAATCGCACGATCTCACTATTTTCAACCAATACCGCGACTATTCACCGTGCCTGGACACAAAAATGTCAAATTACATTCCGGTCTACGGTCACGGATTAGAACGTTCTCAATTCACTTGACTAATAAAGGCTGGTAAAAGCTTCGTAATAAAGGCTCGAAGAATCACCGTAACGTTAAAAACTTGTACTTTCTCTTTCGGTAAAATAAAAAGAAGAAGTTGCAATAGAAAACGGCTGGTCGTGAAAAATCCGCCGAGCAACAACTCGAGGGGACCGCGCGGGCGACGGCGTCGTCGCGGGCCCGGGACGCTGGCGTCGAGCGGCATATTTTCGCGGCGATGCGTGACCCGCGGAATAAGGTCGGCTCTCGCTCGTTGCGGCGCGCGTCCAGAGTTCGCCATGGTCCGGCTAGCGTGCGGTCAGCTTCGCTATAGTTACGTTGATAATTCCATCCTACCGCGGGACACGGTGTGTGCCTCTGTAAAAGGGGCCCCCCTTTTTCCAGGGCTTCTCCCACTCGGTGCCCGTCGGCCGGTCGCTCGACTCTGCCGATGCCATCCTCAGTTCGCTCCCTCAACCTTTTCCGGCCGCATCTCTCTCGCCGTGACGACGCGCTGCCGCCCGACCGCGGCGACAAAACGAGCCCAGTGACGAAAGTGCGCCCGCGACGGACGGGCCGGTCGACCGCTTCGGCCGCTTCGAAAAGTCCGCGAGCCGGTCGACCGATCGATCGATCGATCGGCCAGTCGTGATCGTGCGCCGCGGATCGCGGCGAACTTCGAGGTGATGATTGTTAAGCGACTCGACTTGGAAATGAAATGTAGTCACCGGCGACGGCCGCGCCAAACTGGTTTCAGCCTCGGTCACTTTTTTTTTTTTTTTCGTTTTCTCCTTCTTCTTTTTCGCGCGAGCAAAAGACGCAGCCAACGGGCCGGCAATGACGTTCATTGCGCCCGGCTCGCCAATCGCGGATCTGCCGATCGAAACGGGAACGCCGGAGATGGCTTTGTGCGACGTTCGCCGCGAAAATGGTCTCGCTGGTAACGTTGCTATCGGCCCGCTGTTATTTGCATCGTAGGTGCCAGGCGACGGAGGAATGGGAGCGCTGCGGCCAAGTCCTTAAATGGCGCCACGCTTTTCGCCGAGATACTCGATCGACCGCTTTCGGCAACGGCGCTCGCGTGTCCTCGCGCTCTGTCCACGGCCACTGCGAATCGCGCGTTTAACCTCGGATAACCCCGATACCCGATGACCACTTTCTTTGGTCACCTTGTACTTGGCCTCGTTGCTCGATAATGCCGCTTTTCCTCGCACGCGTCCGCGCCGTTCATGTGTAACGAACACATTTGCATGGCTCGATACATTCCTCGGCGCATTGTCGCGCTCCACTGGATCATCCGTTCGAATTCGTAACAACAGTAAAACCTCTTTTTTTCACGACTTATGTCTTGTATTCTTCATTCTTATATAAGCAAGCTGAAAATTAGACGGGGAATGGAATAAGTGTACATTTAAATTTATAATTAATTTCATCGCGTTTGAAGATGGAGTTTTTTTATTATTTTATTAAATTTTTAATTAGAAACGTAGCAACTCGCTTAGAAATTTCACGATTTCGAGATAAAATGAATCAAAGTTTTCTTTTTTAGGAAAAACAAAGAAAGAGAAACATTGATATCTTCTAATACACCGTTGAAATTCTGTCTACTTTTGCATTGCGTGTGTTAAATGAATGCATTTGCTTTGCAATGAAATTTGCGAAAGTGTGATTGTAATTGGGAAATGTACGTTTGCTAAAAATAAAAGTCAAGGTGAACTTACTGACGTTGGCTCCGAGCAAACTCAAAGGTGATATCTGATTTGAAGATATTTGAAACGCGGCTGGTGGTTTAATTATGGAAATGTCAAAGGCACGACTTAGTTATATCAAAACGAATTGAAGTCAAATAAGCTTGAAATTTTAGACGGTGTTAAATTACAAACATGATTATTGTTTCGTTATATAATGGGAAAGTTACGGTTTAGCAGCAGGAAAAAAGATGATTCGAATAGATTTGAATCTAAACGTTTTAATTTATATTAAAATTCATCTTCATCGTGCTTGCACGTTTTTAAATTGCAAACAATATTAGCGAGATGAAGCAAATATTAGAGATGTTAATCAGATTTTTTAAACTTGCCATTTTGATATTAAATTTCAAATTTATATTTATATATATTTATATTTAAAATATTTATTTACAATATAAACACTCACAACATGACATGTCAATTTACAATCTTTTTACAATTATATTTGCATGAATTTTACAAAGGTTTTAGTAATTTCATACCTCTTTAGTAGATCTACAAATAATTGTTTTTTGAATTATAAAAAATGTAAAATAACGGCATGCAAAAAATAATCTTCTTTTTTACCTTTTTTCAATTCATCCTTTCTAACTAAAATCAAATTTGTAAAGTTACTTTGACTTTCGCCACTTTGTTCGAATTCTAATTGATTGTTAGGTATATGAAATTCCATCAGTTAGGAATTTTAAATTTAAATGTTTTGACAGGTCGACATCTTGTATGTCAATAGATACCTGTGATAATTTAGTGTGAATAATATAAAACAGGAAAAATGTATAAAATAAATAACAAGAACGAATTAACATAATAAATGTCAAAAAGCGACAATAATTGATTCACGAATTCCCCGCCATCGAAAATCGGTCATCTAATTGATTCTCCGTGTTTTCGGTTCTCCGACCAACAAGTCGCCGTCGGTTATGGCGGATGCACATAGAGGCGTTTAAACGCTTGCGTTCAATGTGTTTCGAGTGAACGCGCAACGTCAAACGCTCTCTATGTGAATCCAGCTTTAATTCGGCTAACAAATCGCCTGCTAAGCCCGCCAATAATCGGACGATTTACTTGCTAACTTTTCCCACGATATACTAAACAAAATATTTTTTCAAAGTAAATAAATTCAAATTAACACATCCAAATAATTTAATTTTTGAACACCAAATGAATGATTTATTTTTATTTACCAAATAAATTTATTTCATTTCAATAACTTTGTACAAATAAATGTTCAGTTTAAAAAACTAATTGATTTACCTTTAAACAAAAAGCGACAGTTGTGACTGTTGATGCTTTTGGACAGCTGCACATTTTGAAGGTTGCGGTCGATTAAAAAATGATTTGAACAAAAGACATTTTTTGACATAAAAAATTTATACATATATCAATTTTTTTTTAGAGAGGGGTTTATTCATAATATTCACAAAATGGTTCTATCATAACTTTAATTTAATATCCATATAATATATATGAGATACCTTTAAAAATAGGTGTGTATTGATCCAACCCAATGCTAATGAGAATGCTTGACTTTTTTTGTCCATGGTAACTGATATCAGAAGTAATAAACACTTCAGCGAATTTTGAAAACAAGGAAAGATCGAGGCACTTACAAGGCCCTTGTAAGGACCTTGTGAATTGTTAATATCATTTCATTTGAATATAGTTTTCATAGGTTCATATACAAATTATAATTTATTTAATTTAAATAACTTTGTTCTCTAAGTGCAGGGGGGTCCACAAAATGCCTTTTCTATGAAAAGTGTCTTGTGGTAGAACACTTTTAGTGTCTTTTAAGAAAAAGAGACTTCACCGAAGACACCTAGGAGACACTTATTTTTCTAGTGCAGGCGTTCGTATTGACACAATTTTTATTAAAAATGAGCTTTTCCTTTTCTTTCTTTTATCAGGTCAGCCTTCGATAGAAAAAGTTTATTCGAAAACCCGAGATGATCGTGTGTTACAGCACGTCGATTTGGCATGGAATCACTCAAATGGGAGGGCCGTTATTGATCTCAGAATAATTGGCGCAGTCACGATCCAAGAGGATAAATTCTTCATTAAACGAGCATCTGGGACGCGTTATTGAATGAAAATTCGTTCGCTTCATTAACATTACCGCGTCGCCGTGACGCGTGATTAGACGCGACTTCAATTACAATGTTATTTCGTTTTCGCCCCAGCGACGTCTTCGTCGCGCGCGCGCCTTTTAACGTATTCCACGCCGCGGCGTTTCCGTGTCACGGAACACAACAGCTTTAATCTTAAACAAAGTACGCGGACCAAAACGAACGACGAGAGCGAAGTATACTTTTCCGCGCAAAGGCGTCGTACAGTTTGATTTGCATGACGACAGCGCCGAAACAATCTCCACCCCTTTTGTCCGCCATCCTTCGAGTTTTACCCTTTACAGTCGACTATTACAATTAAGAAGCAATTTAACGCGTCTTTGCATCAAGGACGCGTTTAAATACCCGATGAAAACCAAACTTTAAACAGACTAAAACCAGGGTTGTTGTACACTGAGAAAACCTGGAATATCTGGGAAAGGCAGGGGATTTCGGAAACTGAAAAGCGCAACTATTTAAATTAACATTCTTGAAACGAAAGTCGCAAATATGGGTACGTCGAATTGCAGAAGCAAAACAATACCAATTTGTACGATACAATGTCCGACAATTGTCACATTTTATGGAATGTAACTTCATGTTTTTTGAGTGACGTTTAAGATGTTTGAGTCAAAGTCTGGACAAACTTGTCGAGCTGCCGTTATTTTTGAATAAAGTATAAACACTTCATTTGAAAGAGTGTTCAAAACTGAGCGAAAGGGAAACTGTAGCAAATATTTTCCCACCTTTGTTTACAAAAATATTTTGTTTACATTTATGCCTCTTTGTCTGATTCACACGTAATAAAGTCAATTAAAAAGTATATTTGGCTTCCAATGTAAAGAAACACAATGTTTATTTCTTTTGTGTTGGCAAACATAATGTTTGAAAAACTATTAAAATTTTTCATGACTTTAGGAAAGTGGAAGTTTCACGAATGACTGATAATTAAATGAATCACGGTAAAGCTATCCCGACGAGAAATTTGACGTGGTGTCGGTACAGTTTCGCCAGTGTAATACATATATATATATATTTCTCTTTCCATGTAAATATAAATATTCGCTTTTCCGATAACCACATACTGTGATTCACTTAAAATCTTTCACTGAACTTCATTTAGTCGTACGATTAACTTACGACTCGCTCGTGAGTGGCCAAAAGTTACAAAAAATATGAACAGTGGTTCAGTTCTCCATCAGTTCGCAAAAGTACAAAAATCAAGTTTTTCAAACGTGTTAAGTAAAACACTAAATACGTTCCACAAGCTTTAACGTTGAAGTCACTTTGACACATTTAACTTTTAATATGAAAACACATTTAACATGGAACCTTAGAAAAATTTAAACGTGTTTTAAAATCAAGGACGAATGTGTTTTATTTAAAACTTCGTTTTTTTGCGAAATAAAAGTTAATGTCGCGGCAAATATTGATTATATAATTATTTATGATTATTATTTGATTTCAATATCATCGAACAGAACGAAAAATAAATTAAACTGAGTGAAATATATCGTGAATTCCATTACTTGATTCGTTGTATTCGATAATTAATGAAATTAATATATGTACAGTTCGCAAAGTTATATTATTGTTATCGCCGAGTTTTTGTTGGTCCGCAACGTGCAGTTTATTTATCCGTTATTGCGATGCCGCGTTGCCATATGCATTAGCCGATGGGTAATTTTTAATTTAGCGCGGTCCGATTTCGCAAGGGGAAATTAATCGGAGGTTATATTGAAATCGGCTGAAGCATTACCACTTGTTGGGCGAAAATTTACCAGCGAAAGTACCGTGGCGATCAATAGCATTTGATTTAGTAATGAACGGGCGCAGCTGGGTTGCGCGTGTGCGCCAACGTAACCAATTTATAGATAATTTCGTTAAACGTAACGCGAATTGCAAACTCCTTCAAACGGGAGTTCTAAATTTAAAGCACTTTCGAAATTAGAAACAGGGAAGGGAAAGCGTGTCGACGAATCGGTTTTCGTTTTAAAACTAAGCCTTTAGGTATTGTATCGTGCACTTTGTCATCGGCCAACAATGTAACAATTTCTGCATCGTATAAAAGATCGAGATGAAACCATATTTAATTTCGGAAAAAGCAGTGCTTGCAACGTAAATAGCGACCGATTTATTTTGTCGCGAGAGCAAAACGTTTACTGTTTGAACAAAACACCTTACGTGAAATTTATTCGGTGATTAAAAGAAAATTCGCCAGTGACTACACCGTGCTTGAAAAGTGCTTTCACACTTTTGCACAATTGCACTCGTACATCGGGCAGATTCGTTAATATCGAAGCAGAACAAACGGGGTCGCGGGATCGAAATTGGCATTCGGCAAATTGGCATAAATTTGAAATTCAATGAATAATTTTAATCTCGCGGTCGAACGGATGCGCGACGGTCGCGAGAAGGTGCATCGCATTTAAGGTCCGTTGTTTTAAAATGGAAATCAAACTCTCCCTTGCAGATGTGTTCCTAGTGGTGTCGACGGAGCATCGCGGGTGAAGGTTTGTCCGTTTTTACAAACTATAATAAAGCTATGAGCACCGCCGTAGAAAACGGCGTCGTCGCTTCCAAGTCACGCGGCGTGTTTTCTCGGGCCTTCGCGAAACGAGCGCAACCTCTGGAAGAAGGTGAGTCCGCCCGAAGCTGAGAACGAAAGTGCATTAGCTCGGCAATTTTACGATTTATGCTCAAGCTTCCGCTTGTTTGGTCACCTTTCCCGGTTTCCTTGCGCTTTTTTTTTCTTCCCTCGGTTTCTCCTTTGTTTCTTTCCAAACTTTTCCCTACACCTGCGCATAACACTCGAGCGAAAACTTTTGGTGTGTGGATCATCTGGCTAAGTATCATAATTCCATTAAGTGTATGATTTACGAGAATGCTTTTGGTGACTTGATAACGATTTAACATTGGTGAGTTTTGAGAATGATATTTCAGTTCTAATTTTACAGAGGAGGAATAAGATGGTTAGGAAAGTTATTTGGTTTTGACAAAATGTGATTATAAGAAAATATATGTATATTTATTAATTAATTAATGGGTAATTTAATGTTACGATATTTTTTTTATCAAAATTTGAATGAATATTTTGTAATGTGTTCGGATGTTAGTAGAAAATTAGAAACAAATTACATGCTTAATTGAAAAGAAATAGAATTAATTAAACACGTGCACTTCATTTTAAGAAGATTGTATGAGAACCAAAACAAAAGTAGAGAGTACTTTTATATATCTTTGTTATCAAGTAACAGTATCAGTGTTATTAAATAAGTCACTTATTAGATCACTTTGATAATTTATTGAATTTTTTTATTTGCTCATTTTGTCTTGCTCTGGCAATTCATCTTAAGTTACTGTACAACATTTAGAATTATTACTGCAGACGTTGCTCAAATTCAGGTCATTAAGCTTTTCCTAATTATCCCTAAGGTGGCTCAGCTTTATCTTAATTAGACAATGCTACTCATCATTCAAACTCGAAATCAAAAATCGATACCAATAATATAGAATTTCAAAGTTACTTAATGAGAAACATGAATAATGTAATTAATTTTCTGGTAATAATTACAGTTTAGAACTATACTTTTAATTATCATATATGAACAGACAGTATGAGTAAAATCTTGTAAGATAATTCTGAAATATTCATCCATAATTCACAATACATTATTACGTGTGAGCCTAGAAAGAAGAAACGAAAAAAAAGCAAGTATTATACACTACGAAAACCAAAGATTATAATATTATTTAAAATAAAACAATTCAACGCGTCCATTAGAGTTAACATTAATAATACTTATAGCTGTTTTAAACTAAAATGTTTAAAAATAAAATTTCTGAGTGGCGGTAAATTACGTAAGGATTTTGTCTATTGTTATCTACGTTGAATATATTAAAAAACCAGTATTTTCTACTACCTCGTTTTAACATCATTACGTAATTAATGGACAGTGTTTTCCATATAACGTTAACATAGAACGTAATTTAACAAATTTAAAATGCTTAAAAAAGTATTAAAATCGTTGCCGCAAGCGTTTTAATTTAAACCACTTGTTTCGACAACGAAGACAATAAGTCGTCTAATAAAATTTTAATAAAAATCCCTAAAAAAACACCCATAAAAAAATATTGTAAATAAATGTCAGGAAAAAATGCGCGCGCTATCTTAAAGTCAATAAAAATGTATGTTTTACTTTTTTTCCACACACGAAAATATATAACCAGCTGGTCTGGCCTCTACTTGGCAAAAGACCGGATCGTAATCTCGGGCCAGACGCGTGCCAGATGCGTGCCGTACGAATGTCAGACACTCTGAAGCCTGGCAACCAGTGCGGCATGCGTCTGGCTCGCTATCACGATCCAGACTGTTGCCAGATCCGCGCAGGTGAAATCAGGATTGGTATTCGGTTATTTTGACCCAATATGTAATAAACTAATCCATATATTCATCACACAGTTTGGTAAATAGTATTTGGTAAATTTGACCATAAAAAGTTTGATGAAATTTTTGCGAGTGACAGGTGTACAGCAGTCTTGAGTCACGAGGCTCGCGCTCGATTTTCCTAACCGTACGTTTCGCAGTCTCTCTCTATTTTCGGCCGTCTCCCTTGCTCTAAAAGTGATGCTCATAAAGAATTTCGCCCCGGCATAGCGTAGGCGTGCAATATTGGAATATCCCATTCATCAACCTGACCCAACTTCCCGTAGATGATTCTGTCTGTAGTTTAAACTGCCCATGAAACACACAAACGCACACACCCACAAATACACACACACACACACAAAAGTTGTTGCTCAATCGCCGCGATTCCTGGGTTGTCCTCGCGCATTAAGTAAAAAGTTTAACGCGTGGAAAAAAATATACGACTAGGTAATAACTCCGGCAAAGGGAAGAGAAACGAAAATATACGAGGAACGACTTTAAACAGGGAAAGTTAATAAACGTGTGTGTTTTACTGAGTGCGTCAAGACATGACGAATGCGACAGTTTCACGGGCATTTGATAGCGGCAATTTTTCGACAAACCTTTCACCGGTCAATCATCGTTATTAGATTACTCTCCGTTCGTTATACCATTAGCCGTTGATGACTTTCGTTGAATCAGTTTATCGAGTTACTCTAAATCAATTTTAACCTTCCAATTGAATAACAGTTATTTAATTCACGCAAATCATCTAAATCTTGAAGCAAGTAACTTGGGGTGTGGGAAATACTTATAGCTCGATTAAATACTTATCTCGGAAATTGCGGCGAAGGAAAAATTAACGCCGCTGAACTTTTCATCCGGCTTAATTAAATGGGACCGCGTGCTTTTAATTAAATTGCACGCCTCCATTTGTTTCGTTGTTAATTACGAAAGATGTCGAAATATCTGTTGGTTGTTACATTATCGTCGCATTTGTTTTAAGAGGCAAAGCACTTTCTTAAATGCCGTGGAAAATCTTTGAAGTGGTTGATATTATTATGAATTATATTAGTCGGATTATTTCAAGTCTGAAAACTGAAAAAACGATTGGTCGCGAATTCTATCAATCGACTTTAGAATAAATAAGAAGGTATGAAAAAAAATGTTGCCAGTAAAAGACATTGATTGGATGTTTAATTAATATAATTAATATAATCATCGTGTAACGATGACGTACTTGACTTTTCTTGCACTGCAAAAAGAGAAACTCTTTTAAAATTTTTTAAGATTCGTAAGACGCTTTTATAAACAATTGCTCTACACGGTAAAAAAAGTTTTACGAAAAATTGAGAAAGAGACAAGCTCACAGACCGCAATACAAAAATGACGATGTGAAAAATCGTTCTCATTGTCATACACTATCAACCAATTGATTTAAAAAGTCGTGATTAATGGATAAATGGAATAATGAACTGAAGAATCTCAAGAGGTTAGATAATGGTATATTGAAGACGCGCGCGCGTAATTTAACGTACACAGTTCGTAGCTAATAAAATACGTTACGTTGCTCGAATACGAATGAGGGCGCAAAGCTATAACCCAAAGTGAGCCTCGCATACCAAGGCGCTGCGGTGAAATGGGAATTTTCGTTCGGCGATCCGCGGGCTAGACGGTAAAAACGAATCGCCGAGCGAGATACGCCGTAATCGATATTACCAGATTTTTCTCCGCCAAAGGTACATCGAGATCCGTTGACAACGAAAAGCCAACGATCGTCTGTCGCGGCCATCGGCAGTTGTCGCAAACACGCGAGACATGCTGATAACGTTTCGCCCGTAGAGTTGGTCCGTTTCCCTTTAACCGTCGGCACTTGCGAATTCAATTATACGAAGCAATTGACGCCCGCTAGAGACGACGAGCTATGCGAAAAACGGCAAGCTGCCATTTTCAAAACAAGTTTCGCCGATGAAAATTGCTTGCATGCACGTCTAGATCGATGGCGTTCCTTAGCCATCTGTTTGTTGTGCTATACTTTTCTAACACTCTTTAATTGGTTTACAATTGATAATGTTGCTGACTCACGGTAAAATAATAACTTAACGTAAACAAGAGAGTGATCGAATAGTATATTATTGCTGAGGGTGCCACTGCGCTCGAGGCGTGTACACTATTTTACGGATCAAGGGAGCGGATGGTAAAGTGAAACTTACCGCCCTAGGGCTGTAAAGATGCTCGAGGACATAGCCCGAGGAGCGGTTAGTTCCAATTTCGTCCACTTCCAAGGTGCGCAAAATAGCATACATGCCTTGGGTACAGTGACAAAATGTTGCGTAATTTTGTTATTAATTTGTTAAATAATCTTTACTCATTTTCTTTGTTGGACAAAGAATGCAATCGCAACCTCTGCAACCTCACGATCGATTTTTCAATTAAATTTCCTCTATAGAGATATTATCTATAAATTACATCGACACTCAATGCAAAATTATGATAGACTTATCTGAAATATCGCATTAACGAGTCTATTATCAATAATAGGTGCATTCTGCATTGACCCAGATTTTCGCGATTTAACAAAAGGATCGTTGTTTGCTTGTTACAGCCCTGAAGACTTTGAACCGTTTGAATAAAGAGAGCGACGTACTTGCCCTGGATGATGATGTTACAAAATACCCCACCTTGGCCTTGATGCGCCGAATCCTAGCAGATGCACAGGTAAACATCAGCACTCATAGAAAAAAAGAAATTTCGTGCAACACTTTTACAATTTATATTTATATTTATGAAAGATAAAATGTATTGTTCGTATAGATCGATATGAGACTCAGAATCTATTATAATCATAGATGTTTCTATTATTATGACTGCGATCAAAGATCGATGAATCGATTGTTTTTTTTCTGGCAAATGATGATTTCTATTTATTACATTGGATCCGATGATATGAATTGCGGCGAACAAAAAAATTCTTGTTAGTTATTTATCATCTAATATTTACAAATTTTCAAAAAAAAAAAAAAAAAAATAATAATAATAATAATAATAATAATAATAACTGAAATTATAACAATTTGCCATTGCCTTTTGCTTTAAAATTGACTTTAATAAAATTGTATCGATAATTGAATAATATATATATAATCAAATTCTATTTGTATGGAATAGAAATCAGAATACATTTTCAGAAGCACCTGCGAAAATTAGTATTGGCCTTTGCGACAAACATCAATAATCGATGTCCAAGAAAAATTGTGCTGTAAGACAGCGGAGATTAGGAGGTAGTTCACAAACACCGATGTGCGGCACATCGATTATCGATGTCCCGGCTAGCGATGACAGAAACAAGATTCTCGATGTACTGGGCAGTGACAGATAATGGTCGCCCCTTGTTACGAACCGAGCTACCAGCGCCCTTCGACGGGTGCAGCCATTGCTCGTCACTGTCTTCGGTATTCCAGCGCATCGATAATCGGTGCGCGGCTCATCAGTCTTTGCATGCTGGTTGATTAGGACTCCGCTTATACGCAGTTTTGTTTTAATACTTATCACTTTTTATCATTATTAATAACTTGATTTAAAAAATCTAAATTTTAAGTAGAAATATTTGATATTATTTCACTATAACAAATTTATATTTGTAATCGGAAAATTGAACATGCATGTAATTGAAAAATAAACTAAATTTATTTTTTGCTTTTTTTGTAAAAAAAAATGAAAATAATATAATAAACTTGTATTTCATGAAATAAGGATGAGAGTAAAAAATCTGAACGAAGAAAATTGTTTGGAAAATAAAAAGGAAATCGTTTTTAATAAAAATAAATCGGTTGATAGAGTAGTTGCCGGACCCTTTAGATAAACCATATTATCAGAAAAAGTCACTGTCATCGGGTTACCGCATTACCATGGTAATGATAGCCCGATTGCACGTCATACGGAAGGTAAAGCAGTTTTTCCATACAGAGGGTCGCATTTCGTACAAAGCCCGAGAAATTTAGCATCGCCCCGTGTTTTCGCGACCCCTCGGTCTTTCCCTTTTTACGTAAAGTGCTCTTTAAACACTGCCCCTATCTTTTTTAATTCTAAAAGCGCTATTAAATCATATTAAATCCTGCGCTATGCTTCTTCCAGCGAGTTAAATAGCAAAAACAAACTTATTTCGATATAAATGTTTTATCATTCGAATTGCCTTCAGTTTTGCAAAGTTAAAATATTCTGGTTTCAATAAAAAATTCACAGTGAACCTGCCTTTTTATTTTCAATTTACTGTTTCGCTTGAAAGACGAACAAATTGTTATTCGCAATTAACGTGCTTTATATCACACGTGAGTCTGTAATAAATCATATTCTACTTTGATGTTTTGGCATGATATTCTCCTCATTGTAAAATCTATTTGATAAATTTCTAAATATGAAACGAGGAAACGAAAGACTGTCTTTTATGAATATTTTCATGTAAGAGTGGTAAAGGCAGTCGTGTGAACAACGATCTATCGCATCGTGATAATTTTATGTAAAATCGGTTTCATAGTTTGTTGACACGTACGTATTCTTTATGGATAAAACATATCGCACGAACAGAGGATCACGGTTCTGAAATCAGTCTTGACCCAGTTGCACCTCGGGCTCTTAACTTACAACCATCCTATTCGTTTTTCCAGCCTCCATTGTCACTCGATGTCAGATCTCATTACTGAATGAATGAAACGAGAAACTGAATTTACATTTTTGGTAAAAGAAAAAGAAAAAGTTTCAAAACCAGTGTAAAAAGAATGACATCTACACTACTATCAATATATCAATTTATTTTTTTACTTCTTGTTATAAATTGTTATTAATTAATTTATTATTTCAAAAAACAAACAATAACAATAATATTGTTTAATAATATAACTAATATTTATATTGAAAGAAGTTCATCAACGTTTTTACAGAACGTAAAGTTCGCGTGAATTCGTTCAGAGACGAACGGGGTCCTTAATTCATTAAAGGTAGACCGACGGATTTTTGCGTTCGACGGAGCTTGAACGCTTTTATATTTTTCGGGGTATTGTACTTTGTGCGGACCTTTGCATAGATAGAACCTTTGGCAAACGAATGCGAGGGTCGCAGGAAAAAGGGTAGAAGTCACTTAGCAGCTTGGCAAACACTGCACGCTTTTCATAGCAAAGCCGCGCGTGGAAATTACGCAGTCGCTCAAGCGCAAAACCAATTCGCGTATTTCGAATTCTCGCTTTGACGAAACCACTAGCTTCGTCCGGTGACTGCTCCTTAAAGAAGTATTTTTCACATTTGATAACCCGTCGATTATTTGTCATTTTAATTACACACAAGTCAAGTGTTTTTAGTGTTCTGTCTTATGATTTGTCAAGGTATCAAGGTATCGTGTCGAATTTCACGGAGTTAGTGCCTTTTTAAATTACAATTTGTAATGACAAAATTAAAATATTTTATAAAAAACCCCCATTCCCAAAGTAAGAAAATTACTTAATTATGTGTACTTGGAACAGTGATTAAATGTAACCATATTATTAAAAAAAAAAAATCTAATCTAGTTATAAAGGTTTAAAGAATTACCTTAACGATGTTGGAAGGTTGGAACGATGGTTGGTTTCCAACGCTGATGTAGCAGTGGTAGTTGGTATCGAATATATTAGTTGATGAAAAATTTAAACAAGTAGTTATTGTCTTTTTTCGCAATTTAAATTAACTTTTAACCATTCAATGTAAATTCAATGTAAATTCTTTTCTTTAGTTACAAACAAGTGGATAACTTTCGTGTCAAAATTGGATTTATAGAACAGTAGGCAACCAATTTTCTCGAGCATCATTTTTTCTAACAATCGTGTTGAGTTTGTCATAAAACAAGCGAGGCTGTTATTTTTCGTTGAATTGGAAAAAAAATTACGTGGCATGCAACGTCTACCGAACGGCTTGATTAAGTCTTCCCAGCACTTCCGCCTTCCAATCTCAATGACAAATTGAATCGCTCAACGTGGAGAACTTGGTGAAAAATTATATCCACCTAAGTGCAGCTCTCGGTCAGCATCTGTGCGAATTTATTAAAGTGTCGCTTCCCCTTTTGCCGACGTTAAAGTCAGCGTGTCATTTCTTCGTCAATCGTCGGCCTTTTTTCTCCGGCCTCTTTTTTTTCCCCACGTCGTCGTTTCACTAGCTTTATGAAAATTTTCTCCGCACGACACGGGAAGCCGAATTTCCAAGCGATTCCGAAACCCCAAATTCAAACACACAAAATGCTATTTGCATTTGAAAGCTGCGTTTGACATCCACTACTTTTGTGGTCACTCGTTTCCCATTTCACTTTACTTTGTAGCGTTTTCGCAACTCTTTTGTTATCGCGAAAGCTTCATTAGAGCTTTTATTGGAAACAATATTGAATTGATTCATTCTTTAGTAACGAAATTCATGCTATTTATAATGCGCAAAAATAATACGATACACAATTTATAAATTTAATTTTCAATTCTTAATCGCAATGTCGATGTATATTTTGATAACATACGGGGTGTAAGGATTATTAATAAAATAAAAGTTACACACTATAACTGCATACAGTTATAGACTCTATTTATATTCGGTTATAAACCACAGTTAGAAACCCTTACACCCATGTGGAAATTACTGTTAAATCGACGTTGGTTCGATGTTGGCAACGATGGACCGTAACAATGAATCGACGTTGATTGTTATAATTAATTGTAATTGATCGAAAATTATAAACTTTTAAATTATGTTGATAAATGTCTTTTTATAACTAAAATAAACGAATAAGAAATGAAATGAAAAAAATGCGCAGGAAGCTTGCAACGTTTAATTGCAGCGAATTCCAAATTCCATAAATTTTCAACTGAAAAAGATATACCTCTAACGAAGAATATAACTCTGGTATAAATTCAAGTTCTCATTTTGATTGTCAATAGACGGAATGATACTTTATAAAAAATTCGTTGCAAATAAACTTTGCATTCTTCTTACACATTGACAAACACTATTTCAGAAATGTCGTTTTTCATTTTACTTCTCCAAGTCTGAATGCTTCCCGATCAATTTATCGATAGTCGCGAAAACAAAAATTTAAACAGCCATGAGGTTGTTTCCTAATGAAAGTACACATAAAACAGCGACGCGTTTGATGTTTTAAATTAGGCAAAACTGCGCGTGATGGTGGAGGAGAACGCAGCGACGGGGGCCCGGCTCGACGGCGAGTTGGAGAGGGCCAGGGGCGAATGCGCTTCTCTGCGGGGCGAATTGCGCGACGTGCGTGGCGCACTGGTGCTCAACAATAATAACAGCAACAGCGGCAGCAGCAGCGCCAGCAGCACCACCAGCCGAAACAACAACGCCAACTCGTCGGTCCCCACGGCCACCTTATCCTCGACTTCCAGTAGCAGCAGCAGCAGCAGCACCAGCAGCGCCGGAAGTGGCGGCCAAGTTAATCCCAACGCCGATTCTAGCGAAAAGTTCACTCAAGATGATACCAAGCGGCTTAGCTCGGCTAGTAGTCCAATGGACAAAAGGAGTTCGGCCAGTGATAAGTCAATCAGTCCCATTGATAAAAGAAGCAGTCCGATCGATAAAAAAGAGGGATCGAGTCCAGTTGACCGTAGGACCAGTCCCATTGGTGAGCACTGACCTAAACTTCCATACGAATGTGCAAAATATCCTGGTACATCACGAAATTTTGAGCGTATATCATTTTTAAACCACTGTTTCGTGTAAAGTTTCATTGAATTCCTTGAATTTTTTACACGATTAATGAATATCCTCAATTTTATTTGCGTTCACTCTAAATGCTTCATGTAAATTTCCTTTTCGAAGACGAGTTTCAATTTTCATACATTTTGGTGATTCTATATTGTTCCATAAGATTGCAATTTTTTTTGTTTAGATAAAAATAGTGTTTCTCCAAATCCGAGTCTTGGTGATAGGATTCGCAGGCCGTTTGCACAAGCTTTAAAAAAAACAAGGCAAGAAGGTTCCGGCGGAAGCGTTGATTCTAGATCCGGAAGTGCTAGTCCAGATCGAGGCAGCAGAACTTTCTTAAATCGAGGAGACGGTGAGCGCTCGAGTGTGGAAAGGCTACGAATTACAACTAACCGTGAATCATTAAGATCTAGCAAGGACCTCACTGAACTGGACAGAGACAAAGACTTGGTAGATGGGGACGTGCGACCAGATGAGGATAATGAACCACCTGGTCCTGCTCCAGGTAGCAGACCTATTTCACCAACTAATGCTCTGGGTAAATATTGTTACTGGTCAATCAAATTATATTTTACACAAGTGAAATTTATCCAGTAATTTTTTGAAAAAATATTATACAAAAATAGGAATAAAATATTATTAACAATTCGTAGAAGTACATTTAATAAACGCATGCTTTCTGGAGCAACCGAAATTGAAAAGTACTGATTTTATATGTCAAAAAGTATCATATTCCAGTTTAATAAATGTTCTTCTTTTTCGCGTATGGATATTCTTCATTGTTATCAATTTTGCCAGCTTTTTGATCAATTCAAAATATTACAATGTATGCGCCAACATTGTAGTCAAATACGTGCAAGTTATTCAAATGCAAGGTAAAGAGAGCGAAACTAACTTTATTGATGGAATTTTATTTCAAGGACACAAAAGATTATTGTTTGGGACGATGTTTTATAAGTGTACACACTGCATCTGGGAAAAGTATAAATAAAAATTCAGAATTGGAAATGGGAAAATGTATTTCATAAATTTAAGTGTCTAGCAGTTTTGCTTTTTATTTAAGAAGGTAAAAATCAAAGGAACATTCAAGCCTTAAACAAAACACTTGCAGTAGTTTCATTAATTATCTTAACGTTCATTATAAACAATTGGAATGTTACTCAAAAAGTTTGAAATTTATTAAACTTGGCAACCATAGCACGTACTCACCAATTTTCCCGTAATTTCAAGTTTCGGAATTGTAATTTAACGATTCAGATATCTTATAGCAGAATTACGAAATAGTTCCAAACTATCCGCGTACAGAATATAATGAAATCTCAGTCTGTTCGAAAACATTTTATCGAAGAAAACCTAGAAGAGAATTGGTACATTGAGAAAAATTTTACTGTAAAAGTGTATTTTCTTCATTTTTTGTATTAATTAATTGATACAAATCAAAAATCATCAGGGTGAAATTTCTCCGAAGATAAATGAAAATAATGAGTACAGATTGCCTAGCATAAACGATACAAAGAACAATTCTTTTTCAAAATAAAATACTAATGACTAAAAATTATTCATTGTTTTTTGAAGCCTTTCATATTATACTTATATCATAATACCGAAACAATAAACTGGTGTTACATCCTTAAAGATATCTATAACGACTGACCCGGACTAGCAACCCTCATGAGATATGCTTCTATATATTTCAGGTATTGTCGGCGATCCAATAGTGGCGTCCCGGCTGTCGAACATTCATGGTGGTTCAGGTCACGTCGAAACGTCCAGCGTGCGACGGCTGCGATTGGAAAACGAGCGACTGGTGGCGGAAGTAGCGCGGCTACGGAGGCTGTTGCTGAGCGGAGCTTCCAGGGGTGAGGTCGGTAATGACGATGCCGCGCTCGAGGAGGAAACGCGTTTCGTCGCGCTTGAAATGGAGCTCCAGCACGCCCGCGAGGCTTTACAAGCTCTTAAAGCCGACCGGAAGCGCCTCAAGGCCGAGAAATTTGACCTTCTTAATCAGATGAAGGCACTTTATGGCACCCTCGACGACAAGGAACGCGAGCTCCGTGATTTCATACGCAATTACGAACAGGTGAGTTGCCCACTTAAACGAAACACTATGAAACATTTAATCCTAGAGTAAACATTTTTTTCAAATCCATACATGACTGCAAAGAAAAAAGTATTAGATTGAAGAGGAATAAAGTGAAAATCGTGTAAAACAATGAAAAATTTTTTCCAGCCATTGAAAAAGAAAATTTAACTGTATGTTTACACAAAAAAAAAAAAACAAAAAAAAAAACAATGATGTGTCTTCAGACAACAAACAAGGAATCAATTTTTATACCATAAAAATAATGTTTCAACACTACACTATAAAAGAAGAGTAAAATTACATTACGCTTTACAATATATAGATCAGAACGACTGAAGTGTAATTTATACTGTAAAACTGAAATCACTAAAAGTAAAATAATTAAAATCTTGAAAACACTAGAACTATTGCTGGAACTAAATTAATGACAGCCATTAATAACATGATTTAAATTACATTGCGAAAGTGTAATAACAAAACGTTAATTTAATAACATATTGAATTTAAACCGAGTATAATAGGTCTGTCAAAAATAAATTGAAATATTTTAAAACTGATAATTTTATTGATTTAAAATATCTTTGTGGTCATGTTGAGTTGATACAAAATTACAAAAGTACTTAATTCTTGTACTAATTTTGTATTTGTTGGAATAAAAGCATGAATCGTTTAAACTTTGCACCAAAAATTTTCTAAAAATGCACGAGACTTTCCCAAGTACTAATCAGTCATATTGGTTTCAATAAAGATATTTTGTGCTTACGTGAGAACCGCGTTAAAATCGAAACACATTGGGCAACACTCTCGTAGTTCACTTGACCCAATTTTTATTGATTTGTAAACATCCATGCAATGCAATTGTTTTTCGCGCCGAGAAAACCTTACTGTAAACAATCTCGTTGACCCAACAGAATCATATAGTTGCTGAAGTTGTGATGTGTCACTAGCCTGCTGCACCAATAATTTCGGTGTAGGTTCAGTCCATCTGAATTATAGATGGCATATTTTACAATACCGAACGCGTTAATCTCGAAACAGATGATAAATTAAAATACGAACTTTCAAATTGCTGTTTGTATTCTATCAATTAGAATATGACCTAAATGCAACATGTAATTTACAATAATGTTTTCTCGATGCATCTGTTATGATCATTACAATTTCAGCATAGAAAACCAAACTCTCTACATTCATATTATAAGCTTAGACGATCGGAAACTACCAATAACATGAATAAAAGAAACCATTATTGACATCACGTTTGCATCGAAATAACTTTAACCTGAAGCCAATAACTGCTTCCGTTTTAGTCTTTATGCATGATTAAATTAAAACAACATTAGCTGACGTTCAACAATCGCAACGGAAGAGAATAAAAAAATCACAGAATCAGCGATTTCCGCTAACATATGCATGGCGTTTTTCCGTCAAGGGAACACGGCAATTTTTCCAGATGCTAGTTCGAATCAAACGAGGCAGCTCGCGATAATCATGTAACCTACAACGTTAGAAAAGCAATTCGAATTGCATAGCCGGCGGAGCTGCAAGCTCCGTCGCAAATTATGATAATCGTGCACGAAATTCACTCGGCATTGGATTTTCATTATTCGGCGCCAGAATTCCAGTGAATTCGGCACTGTTTCATTTCCGCCGTCAACGGTTCTCGACCGCGAAGACAAACCGAGCGGCACGAGAAGTGAAACAGTCTCACGGCGCGCCGGCGCGAATCTTGCCCTTGTCCCGTTATCTTCAGCTCCACTTTATGCGAAAAGTTTATTCAGTTTAAGCTGTCCGTCTTCCACGGCTAATGTAACACGCTTGGCAGCGAATCAGTACGGGATTTCCCTGGCGCCGAAGCTTCTTCTCCAACGCCGTTGCATCCAATTTGTATACTTTGGTTACATGGATGCCTTTGTTCTCGCTTAATAATAACCTATAGTAAACAAAGGAAAGGAAGAGACATGGGCTCCTTAAGACCACTTGCTGGATTATTGCTTTTCATTCGTCTTTGACGTTGGCCCGAGAGACGCCACCTGAATGAAATTCGTGTCTGATGTGATTTCGACGACTGTGTGTAACCGTTTACAAAGTAATTTATTTACATTCTGCCGCGGTAGTTTCAACGCTTTACTATTTACTCGTTATCATACAAAACATTAATAGATAATTAACTAAACGTGGAGAAATTGGTTCATTAAATCAGTGGTACTGAATTACAGATTCATTTTATCAAAACAAAAGGTTTCTTAATTTACATTATATTGTATATAAACATTTCCCCCCATAGATAGTTTGATATTTCTGTTGAATTTTTCATAGATTTGGTTTTTTAAGCTGCAACTATGTTCATTATACCAGAGCAACAATATCCCGTTACAATAAAGCTTATAATAATTTCTAATCTTCAACAAGAATACCTTAATGTCTCTTATAAAATATTTAAATAAATTATGTAAATTAAATTTGAAATGCATAGTTTACATCAGGTTTCCTCCACTGCGGAACAAAGAATAATTTCCCTTTCTTTCGAGTTTCAGATTGCCCAAGCCCCCAAGACTACATTGAAAAGAACTTATTCATTATACAGTTTGTTTTATATGAATAGTCATAAAAAACAATACCATGAAACTCACTTACAAAGTGCTTTTGTAAAATTGCTATAATACATGGTCTCAACAGAAAAGCGACTTGAAAAGTCAGGAAAAAAGGTTTTGCCATTGAATTAAAAAGCCGCGGTTGAAAATACTACCCAGAAACAAATTCCGAAAGAACAATCCCAGAAAGATCGGCGCGGAATAAATAGCGGTTGCGAGGCATCTGGAAAAAGTTGGCGCTGTTACCGTCTAGACGGCCGAATCGGCGTGCAATCACGCGGCGCGTGTGTGAAAGGCGTGTCTTTTTTTACGAGAAGATTCATGCAATTTGTTGAGTGGCGTCAGTGGTTGCATTGGAAAAGCGGTAGTTGGTGATGGTGTTATTTGGGGTGGAATTACTGCCCGGATGTGGGTCTGGTTGACCTTTGATTCTAGCGGATGCGTGAAAACGAGGCAACCTTGGGACGTCTTCAGCAGCAGAGCAGCGGCATACCATCGGACGAACGGGAACGAGAAAGGGAACGCGAACGCTGGAGCCTGCTCAGGGCGGCCCGGGACGAGGCCGATCGCAGCCTCAGCCTCGCCGCGAGCCTCGCGGACAAAGAAGCCGCCTTATCGCACGCACACGCCACCATTAAGGAGGTACGTCTCGGCGTTGAATTATGCATACAACTAACCTCGCGGCCTCACCTCTAACAATCTATATTTTATGCTGCTCCTGAAATTACCATTGTCGACATTTAATTCGACGTTTATTACAATTCACAGGACTCGGTTTTTAACGACAACGAACACTGCTCTTACCGTGAAAATGCACCTGAGATTAATACAAGTGTGATAAGATTACAGTATTAGACACGGACAAGTTTAACTTCAGTTCAGTATTGTAAAATATACTCGGAGAAAAATGTATCTAAATCGAAATCATGGAAATTAGAATAACTTTTGGAAAATTTTAACTAAATATCAGTCGACAATTTATCAAAATTTTATTAATTCTTGAACAATGATAAATTCTTGAACCTATATCTCATCCATCCAAGTTTGGAACTATGAAGAGAGAGTGGTTGTAAGATCCAAATATGTTTAATTCGTTTGGATTGCAGTTTTATTGAAGTCATTGTTCAAGTTCAGAGGGATAGTAGTGACAAAAAACAATCTAAAGCATTCTGACGTCGACTGTACCAGGCAGTCTATGTTACTAAGCCTATAATTTACCGAATGTGTCTTACGATATATGGTTCGAATGATTTTTGTAATTATACCTCGTCGGTGCTTTATTATAAATGCGGTTGAAAAGTTACGACTCTCTATATGGCACGGCAAAAATCGGTTAATTGTAAATAATTGTGCTTTGAAAGTTTTGATGATCTGTATAATTATTCTCCATTATAACAATAAAATTAATTAATTCGATCCATTTTTCTTTTCAAGAACGGCCTGCCGGCTGACCTATATTATCCACACGACGTTACTTTCTCCTGTACCATGCAAATATACTTCAAAATGCTCATTATTATGCACAAGTGTATTTATATAGTTCTAGAGAAGTGAACTACATTTGTTGTTAAACGAAAAGTTTTTGTGTACATTGTCGTGCCTATTTATCATACTTTTGTCTAGCTTAAAAGTTAAGTATTAAGTTTTAATCCACATTTATAGTTCATCTTTTTTTCCAAAAATTTGTTTCGTTCTATAAATTTATTAAATTCTAGTTTGGGGAATTCCAGTTTGTAATGATATTTGATTTTTAATTGAAAAAAACAATTGTTAGAATTAAAATTGTAATTGCGTACAAAGCTTCAATTATCAGAACAATTCAGTTAACGGTGATTGATTTTAATTAAATTTAGCGGCTTTGAATGTCATTGACTTTTATCCAATTGCTGAACAGGTCAATGGATAAATCAAATAAATAAATCGTCAACGTTTCATCAATAAAAACATATTTCTATTACATGTAAATACATTTGTTTGATACTAAGTATAACGTACAGTTAAACAAAAAAATATATTGATTAAAGTCATAATCAATTATTGATTGCGATTGTGAAACATATATTTTTATATTCATATTTTATTAATTTTAATGTTGCTAATATTATGTGACAATAAAAACAAACGTTTACTATTACTGCAGAGAAAAAAAAAGACTGATGCATTCCAGATTCATTGTTGCTTCAATATTGGTTGATACAGAAAATCAAAACTGATGCAATCTATGTGAAGCAGTATTGACGCTGACATAAGTTGACTGATAGTGCTCAAGAGTAAATTGATGTTGATTTCAATCAAACTTGTGATTAAACACAGCATGATCCATTGTAGGCAGTCAACAGTCCTTGTTTCAGGCAGTCAATAATGGAGAGATTATTAGAAACCCATCCTTTTTTCCAAGGAAATAAGGAAGTGTTTCTCTACCAAGAATACGGAATAAGAATGCTATTTATGTGCATCAAATGAAAATAATTTTAAACTCTTTTCATGTTCATTTCTTGAAATTGTACAGCTAAACTGACATCTATCACTATTTGAATCATGAAGCATAAATTCAATGGTCACCGTAATTTGTTCTCATATTTTCGTATTGCTCTCTTCATACTTTATAAAACATAATTTTGTTAACAGAAGAATTTAAATAACCGAATCATAAATCGCGCACTTATCTGCGCGCGTATATTTGAATAAACGAAAGAGAGTTCTTTGGCCTGTTAAATTGGCAGTCTACCAATTGTCTCTTAGATACAATCTTCATTTATACGTTCCTAAATATTAACCTAGATCAGGTTCATCGTGTACCACGCATATTTCCGTCGACTAGCAAAGTATTGGGTGACACGCGTAATTACGATGCCTAGAAACTCTCAATGCACTTGTTACATAACATCGTCGTGATAATTTCATTCCTTTGCATGACTCTCTTTTTATTTTCGCCAGAGTATCTTTTATATAACACTATTAAAAAGATACGAAGATAAATATTTTATCATTTTTGAGTCGTTTGATATTTTTAGAAAGCCATCTGTGTCGAAAAAGGTATTGGTTAAGATTTTCAATCTTTCTAAAAAAAATGTCAATCAATAACGGTAAAAGCAGTACAAGAAAATTGTCCTAGAATTGCAAGTAAAAAGTCGACAATGATTTGATGTGAGTGAATTAATTTCTTTACATTAATGCATAACAAACGCGAAGCATTAACAATAATAACTTTGGGGTTTCGTGTTCACAGCTGCAGCGTCAACTGGCTGAACGAGGCGGAAACGTGTGTTTGAGCGACCAGGAATCGCTGGTGTCATTTCCACGGGGAAGCATGAACGGGGCCGCGACACCAGGCGCAGGAAGCAGTAGCGGGGGATTGATCTCGCATCTCGGCAATCAGGCTCCAATGGGCTCGACGGAACTTGGCGTGGTCGGCGTGGGCGGAACGGGCCCGACGCCGGGCGGCCAGGCCGGCGACCGCGGAAGTTGCAGCGCAGACAGTGGCGTGCGTGGCTCCAGTGACCGCGAAAGCGGGGGCGCTACTAGTGTCGGTGGAAATCTATCAGATTCCACGACAGATGGTAAATTTCATTTCACACTTTTATTTCCCATTCCCATTTTACCGTTGTTGTGGCTCGGTTACCGATTCACGAAATCTATTATCGTTCGATGCACTCAGTTCAACGTACTCTGGAATACTCTGATAGTGTAAATGTATATAATACCGTCGATATTTGACGATTATTCGATCCACAAATTTCCTCGCTATCGGATATCGATCAAATGATCTTTTTTTATTTTACTGGACCGTTCCTTTGTACATATAATGATCATAACAAACTTGAATAAAATGAAAAATTACATTGGGATTTTTAATTATAAGAAATCCAAAAATAGTATTAAAAATTATATATATTTCTCAAATTACAAGCGACATTTTGACTTTTTTTCGCGAAGTTCTTATATTTTAGTATAAGGTAATTATAATATAAATGATAATGTATTTTCAGACAATTCTTTCATACTCTGAAAACAAATTCATGAATTTTTATGGAAATCATTATGTTTTTCATAAAATGCCCTCACAGAAGAAAAGATGGGAAAAAGGGTAATTTACTTCGATTATTGTCGGAATTAATAGTTTTTAATTAATAAATGACATATAGAAATCATTAATTTACAGATTTCTAAAATAACAAGAAATATTAATATCGCGTTATGTAAGCAAAATTATTTCAAAAAAACATTTCGACATTAAATTTTATTGACTATCTGTAAAACGTCATACAAATTACATTGAAAAGACAGCATAGAAACTTAAATTAATGCCAATGTGACAATGTACATTTTTCGTAAAAAATGGTTGTAGCATGGTCGACAGTACGTTAGTTCGAAATGTCGGTCAACTTCTGTCGTGTCTGAAATTCGAGGAAAAATAGCGCTCGCAGTCTGACGACATGCATTAAAGAGTAATCCAGCAGGCACATAGAATTTGTTTCATTGCAGAATCACTTTGCTGTAAATTAGCCCAGAAAATACCTGTTACGTTTTGAATGATTCAGTATACGTCGAAAGTATCGTGAATAAAAAAAATACTAAAATATTAATTGCATATCAGATTTTTTAGAGACGTTTGTTGAACTTCTCACATTATATCAAGTTTTAAGATTTGCCAATATCCGAGTGAAACATCGATTAGCTTACTTGATAGTTACGTATATCTAAGATGTTTTGTTAAACTTCCATAGACCACAGAACTCAACAGGAAAAAGAACTATATACAGTACAGTTATACATATATGTATGTAAGAACAGGAAAGTGAACAAAATAAGAATATATGTTTGTTCTAATTTGAATGCAACATAAAAAGCACATTAATTAAACATATTTTTATTTTATTAAGATATAAAGCGTAAAAAAAAAAAACATAAGTGGCAAGGATTAAAAGGAAAAGGAACAGAGATTGGCAATCGGCAATGACGGTGTTCACGGTAACCGTGAACCTCCAAATTTATATTTGTCCGTATATTTCGCGCAGGCACACCAACTATTATGATCGAGGGAAGCGGTCTCGACATGGACAGCATTTCTGTGGTGTCTTCCATAGCGCTGCCACACGTATATCAATGTAAGTGCCCAGCACTCTATCATAAACAGGAGGCTCGTCTGCTAATCCAACAATCTTCTTCTTAATGTTGCGAAATTCCACTTTCCTTTGTCTTACTTCAACATTGTCAAAGTCACTTTTATTGCGTGTCTGCACAAGGAGAAAAAACGCAATTAAAACAAGAACTGAATATTTAAAACAATAAGAACATATTCTTCATCTAACTACAAACGCTTAAAAACGAATAATTAAAACTGGACCGAGTATGTTTTGTAGTTAGATCAAGAGCGTATGGTTTCTATGTTTAATATTCAACGGTCTAATATGTATGCCTTCTTGTTTCAATGACCTTTTTTTCATCCATGTGTATTTTGTGCGAAACATATGAAAGTAAAATATATTAACAAAACTAACAAGTGCTGTTGAGAATAGCAGCTATTGTGTCAATTATGATTTACATTTCCTCAATGCATACAGGCAGTATAAATCTTTTAAATTTACCATCGCTTATCATAGACCGATGATATTCTGCTATTTAAACATAAAAACATCAGACAAAAATTGGAAAATTAACGAGTAAAAACATGAAATCATACCAAACACGTATGTTATAAATAATCATAATTACATATGTGGATAATTACAAAATACCTTGCAATTTTAGTACATTCTACAATAAGTTTTCAATACGTTTCATATTTGTTACAGTTTTTCATTCTTGAGGTTTTGTGGTAATATATATAGTACAATATCATCAATCTTTTACAAGTTGTGGCAATTTTTGAACATACGTTTTTCTACAAATAGAAAATTGTACTCTAATTTTTACATTTTTATAAATGTGCAATGAAACAATAATAGTACATTAAGCCACAAGGGCAACAAATACGCGATTACAGATGAGTGTTTTTAAGTTCAGACTTGTCTGTGATTGAACACGTATCGCCGATATAGCTTATTACATTTTATATAACAAATGCACGCAGTAATAAAATATTCACCAAGTAGAACAATTTTCAAAAATATCGTATGAAAATTGTACATTTTACATAGTCAATTATAAACAACTTACCGCCCTTCTAAGCAG